>JAZHYW010001239.1:0-37559 GCA_037355805.1 Ixodes ricinus
GGGGATGACAACGGATTTAAAGGGGGCACTGGGATTTGCAGACACGGATGGACGAATGGATAGGGAAAGAGTTGTGGTAACTAAGAGGAGAATGAAAGATTGGTGGAAAAAATCTAGGGAGGGGTAAAAATACAGATAAAAACAAGCAATGGAAACGCTTTAAAAAGGGGGGGGGTTGTGTTAGAACAAATGTTATACAAATTTTAAAATAGAAGGGATGACGAAATGTTAGGCTAGGTTGCGCAAGCTACCGCCCGTTACAAAGGGTATAGCCATTACCATCCATTGATCCATCCGACCTGTGCGTTCTTGATTAAGAAAAATACATATAATGGGTAATATTGTTCCTTCATATGGAACAATGTGATATAGGTGGTATAAATGAGTATGTCTTTCTTTCCTTTTTTGTGTTTTTTTTTCACGGAGAAGAAAAGCGCTGCAAAACTGACGCTTTTCCGCTTATTTGAAAAGCAAAAATCGGACAGCCATAGAACATCTTAAATACTTTATAACCTTGTCCTTGCCTCCAATTTCCTTGTCCTGTGCCTCTGATTTCGCAAGTTGGTATACGTCTTCCTGCGTGCAGTGCGAGCAAGGACGTTGCCGTGGGTAGTTTCGTGATCCCTGAGGGCAGCATCGTGATCGCATCTTTCTGGTCGGTGTTCCACGACACCGAGCTCTGGGGGGACCCGGAGTGCTTCCGGCCGGAGCGGTTCCTCGTGGACGGCGGCACCCGGGCACTGAAGCCGGACTGCTTCATCCCGTTCTCCTACGGTGAGCCCTCGGCTGGCCATTTCCATTGGCCGCTCAGTACGCGATCGGAAATATGTATGTGTGCGTGTCGCTGTGCGTGTACCCGCGTGCGTTTCTTTCTAGCAAAGCCCATACAGAAAACAAAAATTAATATTTGATTTCTGTAAGCGTTTCCAGCTACGAAACGTACGAAAGCAGAAGGATTCCGTTCGCTAAAGGTGCATTCACACTGGCGTTCGAATGGCAAGCGCGAAGCGGATCCTCTCGTTTTCAAAATCAAACGCGCGTGAAATTGTATGCACCAAGAAAGGGAGGGAGAGGAGGAGACAAGAGGACGTCTGAATGCCGAGCTCTGATTGGAAGAATTAGTGGGTAGACGTAAAGACAGCAGCCTTTGTCTCCACTGCACTCGTCGAACGCATTAGAGCCCGGAACGCCGACGTCCGGCGTTTGGCTTTCGCTTTCGAACGCGTCCGACGAGTGCAGTGGAGACAAAGGCAGCTATAGCTTTAGGTCTACCCATTAATCCCTCCAATCAGAGCTCGGCATTCTGGCGGCTCCTCCGCGCGTTGTTCTCCCCTCCTCTCCTTCACTTTCTCGGCGCATTGAATCTTTAAGCAACCGCGTTCGCAATCGCGCTTTGCGAACGCGGAGCAAGAAATGATCAGGTTCTCTTTATATAAATTGAGTTCAGTCAGCGTCAAATATACGAAAAATACACATAATTAAATAAAAACAGAAATAATTAACATAGGGACGGACAGAACAGCACCTCTTTACAAAGATGTGCGGTTCTGTCCGTCCCTATGTCAATTCTAATTATTTATCCTTTTTTTTTCTTTTCGAAAGCAACTTCTTTTTAATATTATTTATTTTTTCGAAGAACAAAGTTCAATCAAATTCAGTCCATCTCCCGTATATCTATTTACGATTGATCGCAGGCAAGCGGTCTTGCCCGGGAGAATTGATCGGCAAGATGGAGGTCTTCATCTACTTCACCACGATCCTGCAGCACTTCAACGTAGAGCCACCGCCAAACGGTCCCAAACTTGTCTTCGACGAAGTCTTGGGACTGTCCGTGAGACCCAAGCCTCAGGAACTTGTCTTTCGCCCGCGATGAGGCTGCACTATCGGGCGTCCGCAGTACTTTCTTAAAAAGAGTGGGAGGGGCGAAGGGTTACGGGCTTTTTATTGTTTTAGTGGGATCGGAGACCAATGGTCGTATTAGTCTGCTTTCAAGGACGGACATTAGTGAAACGTCCGACTGTCCTCTTTAATGGTGTTGGTTGTATAACACGATAGCTGCACTCTTCCTTGCTTGTTGCACATACCATTTCCATTTTATAATCCTAGTGATGCCGTCTGGAGTAGAAACCATAAAGCCGTAGTCACACACTGCTCGTATGTCATACAAAAGACACGGTGTTCCCTGTAGGCACGATGAAAGGCTTTGTGCGGTCACGTCTCAGCCGTCTTTGAAGCATGTTCGAACATGTCTAAAGACAGTTTGTGTATGACCAGTGTGATACAAGGAAGGCCTCAGGCAGTGGTTGCAGACTGTCTTATGAATTACGTATTTGCAGTGTGACCCCGGCCGAAGAGTATGCACTCAAACATCTCGTCTTTGTTTCACCCAAGTCCTTCTCCTATGGACCGAAACGAAACGTTGAGCTTTCTACACCTTAAGAATTTTGTCTTAGTGGTGGAACACGGAGGCGTTAATCGGCGCCGTTTAGTAAACCTCATTTTCTACAGGATCCGCCTGACCGAGGTTGGTTGTTCAGGTGCCTGACGGAGGTGCAGTATGCTGGGAGAGATAACTACGGAGCACTCAGTAACTGCATACAATTTGTTTGATATAAGCTGAATAAGTAGAACAAGTAAGATGAAATAGTGCTGCGGCCACTTATAGCGAATCGTGCCATCATGCCTCACTTGGCACAAAAAGACGGTACGAATAAGGCCCGATTCCTACGGTGCTATTCTGCTTGCGATTTCGCAGCTGTGACGCTGGGCAGCACAGCTTCCACCATGCTTTCTCTGCAGCACACGCGACGTCGCGATCGCGAACCCGAGAGTAAAATCGTGCCACCAGAATCTAGGCATAAAACGACGCTATTAAATTTGCAACATTATTTGCATGCATGCCTAAAGCAAACCACTTAAAAGAAAAGTGATCACTAAGCACTTTCAATTGCACTATTTTTTGTTAAAATTGTACTATTGCACTTTTTATTTTATATTTATCCAAGAACTATTTGACACTCACTAGGAAATAAAACATAAAGCAACCCAACACGTCTTTCGTTTCTTTTCATATAAATAATCGCAACTCCACTCAAACATTCGAACCTATAGAAATGGGTGATATAGAGGTAGCGGGTCACAATACGGTCATACACAAAATATCACGTCAAACCGACGCCGCATTCCCGATTAAATCCAATGTTAAAAATGTTCTACCTGCTCGGTTAGCGGCCCGACAGTGGGTTAGCAACGCTGGCACCGGGTGGCGTATAAGCAAACCATATCCCGTACATCTCCTGGCCACGCCCCTTGTCACGTGATATGACATCACTTCCGCTTTAAAACAAAAGTTGTTTTATTGGTTTGCAAAATGCCATGTGACATGACGTCGCTCGCGCCGCTGTGGTAAAGCAAACATGGAGCCCGCCGCCTGAAGCACAAGCCTACGAAGTCGATACTGGTCGCTGGAGTCGCGGCTGAAGCCTGAAACACTTGAAACGCGAAACGTACGCGGTCGACGCAGTCGAGGCTGAGACGCTTTGTTCAGCCCTCTCGGCTGAGGCGCCGCGAAAGGCTGAACACTTGGTGACGCCAGCAGTATGCCACGTCCCACATCGTGCTTCAGGAGTGCGTAAAAGGCGCAAGTACTTTTCTTAGCGTTTCCAACTCGTCGCTTCATAAGAGCGATACCATCAACGCGTTCCGCTGGTTTCCGAAGTCGAGCCTTCTCTCAATGTCGCCGCTGGTATAAACTTTATTTTTGCTGAGCAGGTTCGTCGCCGACGCGGTGGATGTGAACCATGTCACGCATGAACGCGTGCCCATTTTGATACGAAAATATGCCCTTTCGTCACGAACGCTTACGCTGACCCACAAGCTCAATTTGAAGTATTGCCAGCATTTTTATTTTGCATGTACGCTGTCATTGCATCACCGTTACACGCGGCGACGCAGGTCTTCGTGCTTGCCTTTCAGCGGTGCCGCAGAACGACCCGAAATAAATGTGGCTATGTCTACAACTGGTTGACGCTCGAACCGCAAATTCGGGAAGTGGTAAAGGGATTAGCTTAGTACCATCAGAAACATTCGCGCCATTAGATAGCGTTTCTTGGTGGAGGTACGCAGATTACGATACGCATGCTCAGTGGAACTATGAAGAGAAGAAACAAGAGTACATGTTTCAAACTCGGGAAGTTTTTATTTCACCACATTAAATATATCACTGCAATGCAGTGCTGGTTTCATAGAATGTTATTTTCTCAGTCCCTTTGAAAAAACCGAGGCCTTTATATGAGGCACATACATGCAAAAATGAACAGTGTAAAGATGTGGGAACGGTATGGCTACATGGCCAGCTTTCTGGGACACACTGTATTAGTTCCCGCATCTCACGACACGTGACGTATCAACTTTGAGCAACCTAAAGCCCCTCTATCTTGGGAAAAGTTGTGCCATTCATTGTTGTAGAAATGCTCGAGGCACGTGCCGCGCGCCACTTCTGGAAAATACATGGAGTCTGAAATCTAAAAAAATTTGGGTGTACCCTATTGGAAAAACGTACAAGAAAACTATCTGCTGCTTGTACAGTTCTGGTATGACACCACATTAATTTCGTGTAATTACGCATGCAGCTGGTTTGGTTTGGCGTTTCACATAACTGGAGAAACCGGCACCACTATGGCTCCGCGTCTCACTATAGTCGCAGCCAGTTTGCTTACCGATGTGATTCGGTGTGGCTGCTATGATTTTGCGTCCGATGACGTAGGCGACCGACGTCTTTCCAACCAACGCTTACGTCACAGGACCACTGGTATCGCCAAATCATACATGCGGAAAGGCGACCGACAGTTTCCAACGAAACGTCCATCATTTACCAAGGGTATCGTTACATATACCATGCATGTCGAAACGGAACATAGACCGACGTTGAGCTCACACAAATTCCTCGGTCAACTCTTCACGGCGACGTCTTGGGGCGACTGTCTCGAATAATGTGCACCACAAGTATTCGACAGCCGTACCAGCCGTACCGCATAGCAAAGCCAACGTGCACGGCAACAAACCGATCGTGACGCCAAGCCGAGGATACCGCGTCACCGGTCGACAGCGGCCAACGGCCCGTTGCTCGTACCGTGACTCGTACACGGCCAACTCGGCGTCTTTTCGTGGCTCCTCGTCGCAACCAGCTGGAACCCCACGATTCGGCAACCGAAACCGGCGTCGGCTAAAAGCGAAACGTAAGCGGCCGCCCAGTAACTTCCGCTTCCGCTGCTCGGCTTCCCCGCTTCCCGTCGTCGCGGAGAAGATGGCGGAGACGTAGCCGCGTTGGGGACGTCGTCTCGTTCGTTGTACGGGACAGATGTTTGGCGGTCCGTTTCTACTGCGACTCTGGTTCTCAACTCGACGGCGCCTCTCATAGTTCACCCAGGTGTGGTCAACATGGGTCAGCGCAGCGCGGTTAGCTCGCCTCGTCCGATCGCCGACCCCGGAAGTTCGGCCGGTAGGCCTAGGATCCAAAGGCGTCTGTCTTTCCGTGAAGCGGTAAGCGAATCTCGTCCCCTTTTCGTTCTACTTTTAAATTAAGTTAGGTGCGCTTCAATGTAAGCATGCGTGCCAAGTGTTCGTGATAATTTTGAGCTAGAATAATTGTGCTTCATCACGGTTTCTCATTTACCGAAAATGTAAATCGAGCCGATGAACGAGGAGCCATGCTTGAAAACGATGTATGTATGATAACTTCTACCAGGATAGCTAGGTTCGACCACAGTTTATCATATACAGTTTGCCCACTGTAGAATAAGCGTGTGGTAATCGGGAGACATGGTGTTGAGAGTATTTTTGCATGCAGCGCCCCTCACCACATATCACGAACTAAACCACTTTTTATGCTTCTGTTTTGTTGTTTTGCTTTCAAAGATGGCGGCCCCCATGGTGTTTTGGTTTCCCTGTTCCTCGCGTTCTCGCGTTGCTTTTGCTTTAATTTGAAGCGCCCGTCACAGGTGACAGGACACCATTTCCAGGCGCTCACATTCAGACAAGAAAGCATCTTTTCACGTAGGGGACTGTTTATTGGATCTCTGCATGGTATAATTCAATCAAAAAGAGTCACAAACATAGCACATAATACAGCCATAGAAAAAATTTTTGCACGGATGCCGGTCAATTTACAAACAAAAAACAAAGCCGATGATTTTTTTTTTTTTTGCGGAGTATTGTCATGTTATGACAGACTTATTGTGAACGGCAGCTTTTAGAGCAAGTGTGAAACGCGATATCGAACACACAGCTTAGTGCAACACATTTTGACAGTTCACAAGGACATCAAGAGGCATGAAAAATAGAGCACATCAAATCATATATGTACTGCACAAGTAAACAATACAAACTCAAAACTGCATGCACACAGCATTATCTACAGCAATTAAGAAATTCAACAGAATTGAAAGCGTCTGACTGTTCTCCGTGTCATAAGTTCTGTTGCTTAAATAAAGCACAGGCTTTTTAGAGCGCTCGGAGCTATTTTACTGATCAAGGGAATGGCGCATATAGCGACTCGTACAAGTTTTTTTTTTTTTTTAGCTGATGTGAACAATTAATTTTTTTCGAACACCAAGACGTAGTGCCGTTTTCAACGCAACAATTCACCGAGGAAATTTTTTTTTTCTAACACGATTTGAACTAGGGTTTCTACCTACCAGAACGATAACATATGTTTGCACTAGTTTGGTGCCCTTATTTCAAGGGCACTACTTAAGAACACAAGGGCACTACTTAAGAACACATTAAAATGAATGCGATCAGTAAAGTCTAAATCGAAACTGCGACGCCGGAGTACGCTCAGCGATTTCTTCAGTTTCGTTTGGGCTGCATCAGTTTCGAGCCTCTCTCTACATGTGCAAACTTTGTTCTTCATGATTCCGAATAGAAAGACGATTCGGCACTAGCTTCATTGACGCAAGGAGGCAAATCAGCACCTCACAAAACTTAATATACACACGTTTATAATTCACCACTATACGAGTCTGTGTAACGGCGAGTTCCTCAACGATATTTGCCACGCAAACGACGACTTTCAGAGAAGCGAAGTATAAATATAACACAATGCTATTTGCACTAACAAAACTTAGAATATACAACTTACCAGCTTCTCAGCGGGTGCTTTATTATCAGCTTCGAATTTAAACGCCAAAAACGCAAGTGTACTCCGCAATCTCCGCAGCAGCGTGGCCTGGCAGCAGCCCGTCGCCCGGCGCCTCGATGGCCTCGACTCCTCTCAGTGGTCGTAACCCTGAGTAACCGTGTAACGGTTTTCGGTCAAACATTCTTTTATTCCTTCCCGAAAAAAATTGGGCCTCTCATGTTTTTAAAAATTAGAATTACTGGTGTAATTCATTGGTTCTATAACAATTACTTTTACACGGCGTTCTGTAACAAGAAATCAGAAACATAAAAAGTGTTTAGTTCGCGATATGTGGTGAGGGGCGCTGCCTAACGCGCGATTACCGGAAGTGGCCTTGAGTGGGACCACTGTATGCTTATTCACTGTGGGTTCGACTTTTGAGAAAAGGTACATGGAAGTGACGTAATGGAAAGGAGGAACGTATCCTAGCAACACTCACGTGGCGGCTCCGCCTGCTTTGACGCCGCTACGTCATCGCAAACTTGACACCTGTCACCCGTTTGAGCGACGTCCGGAGCCAACCGCCGACGAGCGGAAGGAGCTACGCATTCCCTGAAGTGTCCCTATGCGCGGGATACAGGGTAGGATTTACTACGACGCGGGGAGTAGTTCCTGCGTTTAGTGAAAAACGGCAACCAATCCTGGGCGTCGCTGGCCGTCGCATCTGTTCTAATACAGGTAAACGTATTGAAAAACAATAAAAACCTGTCGGGCGTTGTTAAAACAAACCGCTTTTTTGTATCCTTTTGCAATACATCTAAGAGTCATCTAAGAGTTATTGGGAGACCTGTAAACACAGTATTGTGTTCAGCAGCATCACCATCGTTGCCAGAAACAAAAGCCCGTATGCACGAGAAATGCGAAAACATTTAAAACAATGGCCATCGAAGGAAACAAAGCAGCATGCGTCAGCGTGCCTTCCAACAAACTCGACAAGAAAAGCACTACTGTTTGGAATGTTTTACGAGCCGCTGAAATGCGGGTCGTTTCAAACTAATTTGTATCTCTAGCTCTCAGAATAAAGAACAAAAAGAAGCAGATGGCTGAGGCACATGAAGATGAAGAAGTATTAAACCATAGTTGGTAGTCCAGCGGCATGTTTTTTTCTCAAGTTCAAGCTGGCCCTAGCCATGGTGGCTGTGTGATGAACTGTGCAGGTTGTTGGAGCTGAGGAGACTGCATAGCTTATGGGCGGCCATGACTGCAGAGCAGCGAGTGAAGTGTGCACTTGACGGCTTTCATGGGGAGGGCTTCACTGACGGCAAGGGAACAGACGGGTCCTTGGTGGTCGAGACCTTTATCGTGGTGGCGAGCGGCTCCCCGTTGCCAGTGGCGTCCGTGCTGGGCATCACCGTGGCGAGGGCGGTAGGGGCACCCCGACGGTGTCCTTTGGGCGGGACCACCTTCGTGGCGACGTCTTTCATGGGTGGGACTGCCATCCTGGCGTGTGCGGCACTGATGCAGGGGCACGGCTGCAGCGGGTCTCGAACCGGGCGACAAGGCGTTGCCTCAAAGCCCTGTCCGAGAGGCCGACCGGAAGGTTGGCAGGAGCCAGCCTCTCGCCACCAGACACTGACCCCTGCGACCTGGGCTCGGACTCCAACTCCGACTTTTCAGGGTCGGAACCCGACTCGGGGTTCGGCTCGCTCAACGCAAGGCAGGCGTTGCGCAGCACTGCACGTGCCGTCATAATGGCGGTGGTGGCTATTAATGGATGGTAATGCAGAGTCCAGTGCCTTTGCAGACACCAGAACCTGTTTTTCAACAGCCCACTGCAGCGGTCCACAACGGACCTGACCGAGGAATGTGCCTTACTAGACCGGCAGCAAGCAGATGGAGGTCACGTGGATCCCAGGGACAGGGGTGATGAACCAAGACTCCAAGCCAAAGTCGCCTGCACGTTTAGAGGAGGGAACCTATTATAAACTGTTTTCTTTAAAATTGACGGCAAGAAAGCAGCGAAAAGAGGTGATTGCAACTTTGTGTTTTCCTGGTACTATGCTTCTTTGGATAGTGTTTACAAAGATGTGCCAGAGGTATAGACACAGGGCCTGCACAGTTGATGTTTGGTACAGCACATTTTCTGTGGTACTGTGGATTTCAAGGGGTACACAGCCACCGTGTGCAAGAGGAATGAAACGAGCATGCTCACCGAGGAGGAGCCTGTGGTCGTCTACCAGCCGCCCTTGCTTGATGTTGCCGCAGAGCCAAGAGAAGCATTACACAAAGGAGCCGTGCACCGACCCAGGGCACCGTGGCTCCATGCACCTTACCCGGCATTCAGCGTCACGCATCTGGAAGTGAGAGAGATACCGACATGAATTTACCTGAATGTTCCACTCATGGTTCACAAAGCAGTCTCAATTCCAGAACTTTCCAAGTTCTTTTGACACTATTAACATGATTGAAACACACCTTCATGGACGCAAGATATGATGACATGCAACCACTTCTTTCAAACAAAAATAATGTGGCAGGCGGGAGGATGCACGTTTTAAAAGTCACGACATACTACATTGAGCACACGCTCACGCTCGTGCAGTCGGAGCACAGAGGCGGACGCAGAGGGGTGGTCCGGATGTCCTGGTCCCCCTTTTGAGTTCTACATGTGTAAAAAATTAGGGCGTGGAAAAGGGGGGGGGTATTTAAATATGATACGCTGACCAAAAACCTGACCCCCCTCCCTTCTAGAAATACCTGCGTCCGCCCCTGGCGGAGCACACAAGCCCCCACCTCTCATTTGTAAAATGGCATATCCACACCGTACCGGCGTTACGCTGTATTCTTTTTGACACACATGGAACTAATTTTGAGTACGTAATTCGAGCGTACTTACCACCATCACGTTGAGGGCGTAGAAATGCTTGCGGCACAGTACACCGCCTTCGTGGCGGTGGGATCGTTCTTGGACGGACCGACGATGGCGATCATCGTTTCGTTCACGCAACCGATGACGCCGAATATCCTACCGAGCGGCCCGAGGCCCGTCTCCACGTCGTACCTCTCGCTCGGCGTCTCGGGAAGCGGAGCCAGCAGCGCCGGACCCCGACACGACGCACATAGCGACGGACGCGACGCGGACAGAGACGCCGACTGTCTTCGGTCCCGCTCTACGTGCTCGTCGCTCGCCACCGAACTTTGGAAGCACTCCGTGTCGTAGAAACGAAGTGTACAACACTTGAAGCTCCACAGTCGGGAACGTCCACGAGCTTCGTTTTGCAGTCTCTCCACCTCCGGCTCCTCGCGCCAACGTTGTCTCGCGCTGCCGACGCTGCGTCGCACGCTTGCAATCCTCCGGGAGCTCGAATGCTGCGCGGCGCTGCCGGTGAGTCTTCCCGGCGAAAACAATAACTAAATTAGTTGAAAAGTGGCACAATAGCCCGACGACGATGCGGTTTGGAAAATATGACCAACGAAAGACACCTTCTCAGGAGCTAGTACCTTTGAAACGTACTCAGTACAAAACGAAACGTCACTTTGTTGTCACGTCCGGTAGCCGACTCCGCCCAGTTTTGCCGACTCCGCCCACATTTTTCTAGGGAAATTACGTCAGTTTTGCTTCCAACCAATCAGAGGTGAAGACGTCACTTCCGTGTACTTTTAAAAGGAACATGTACAATGTCGAACCTAGCTATCCTGGGCGGCTTAAAAAAAAGACAAGACTGGTTACGGTTGGATGCGAGGCTGGTCCCAGTGCTATGGTAAGCACTTATACTCTGTTTCATACTTACCGTGCAACGCCAGCAACGCTGTCAAAGCTACTGGCGCGAGCATGGGCCTTGATCTCGTTGATCATTTGCACGCGTTCTCGCGCAAACAAAACCACAGATGAAGCCACGCGCTCGCGCCAGTAGCTTTGACAGCGTTGCACGCTAAATATGAAAGAATATAGAGCGCCTTTCTGAACGGCATATAAGCAATATAGCGATCAACGAGACGGCGACAAGCGACGAAGAGTTCTCACTGTCGCTGCTTGCGTCGTTTGGTTTTCGGGTTTCTAGAAAACATCGCTTTGGTCGCTTGTACCAATCGGTTTCATAATGTGTGTCTCGTCGCGCGGCCGACTAATTCGAATATGATCGACCTTTTTTTCTTTTTTTCGGAAATCGTAATTAAAGAATTTGGACCTACATTCGCGACCAAGCTTTGCGATCCTACCGGGGGCATGGAGCTATCGAATCACCGAGCTGGCGTTGCCTAGAGCCGCTCCGCTTCTTGTTTTAAAAAGCTTTTGGTGCAGGAAAACAACCGAAACAACAGCAGTCGACGGCCCGCCCGCAGTGGCCGTTTCGCTATTGCGCCATTGCGCCTGTAGCGTTCCCCTCGCTGGGCAACGGGAAGGGAGGAAGAGGAACGCGATGCGCCATGCACTTTGCCCTCCATCCTTGCAAACGCGCACAGAAAAAAAAACGAAAAAAAAACGGCGATTACTTTTGTTTGTTGCTTGACGCGAGTTCGGCTCGGGTGTTGCACAAGGCGACTCGACTCGGGGGACTCGGGGCGTTGCTTGCGTCTTTGTATTTTTTCTTTCGTCGCTTCGCCCGTCTACACTTTCTTTTCATTTCTTCTTGTCGTCATTTTACAATGGTGTCATTGAGGTATTGTTGCGAATCCACGATTTGCAAAAAGCTGCTGCGCATGCGCGAGCAGAGTTTGGTTGGAAAACAAATGGGCGTGCCGGCAATTCCTAGGCTGCGACAGAGGCGCGGGAGCGAGTACGGCCGGGCGAGAGTTCGCGAGTCGCTTTGTTTGTCGTCACGCCGGCCCACTGTGTTGCGCTTGGTTGCACGAATTACTTCTACGGCAAAGAGAACGCCGAGTTTTTTTTTAGATTTCCGTCGGCCAGGCTGTATCCTGCAAAGAGAAGCTTGGATAGCTGCCGCGAGAAGAAACACGGACGGCTTACGCTCACCATGGCAGCCGAACCAGCCGAACTGCCGGATCTGCAGCGCGCATTTTGTCACGGGTACGTCGATTTTGCAGCACCCGGAAAGGGAGAAGAGGCTGCACGGCCGGACAGCTTGCGTGCACGAGCTTTACGCCCACGTGTATCAAGGCAAACCAAAACTATGCGTCACGAAGCCTAGTTGTTTTCCAACCACCTTCCAGCCTTGCACTCATGTTTCCGGCGTTGCGCGATAGGTGGCGCCACTATTTTGCAAATCGTGGATTACCGAGGATGTCTACCAAGCTGACGAAGCTTCGGACGACGATGACATGCCCGGAAGTTCTGACGGTGATAAAGTTTTAGATGCGGAGCATTTCTTGCTCGGGTCTATGTCCTGCGGCCTTGTAGTCCGCACTCATACTACGCACGTGCCACACTCCTCTTTCCCTCTCTCCAACAGCTGCGCGTTACTCTCTCCGCGCTCTCTCTACCAGCTGCGTGCACTGCGCGTGCGTTCGCTTCTACTCACACCGCGCGCGCACGCGCAACTCTCCTCCTCTAGTCTCCTCTCCTTCAAGCGCGAAAAAAATAAACGGCGAGTGGCGAGCGTTCCAAGTTTCTCTGCCGCGAGCCGCGACTAAGGCTCGCGTAGGGTACCGCTAGGGCAGTGGGTGGCGCCATCTCTCGACGTCAGCACGCAACTGACTCTTTCCTCGGAACCAACACGATGCTCCGCATCACCCCATGGTTCCCCTCGGGAAGATGGTGTAATTTTTTGGCATCGCCCCGTGATTTAGCTAAAAGTACTGTATATAAAGGTTTGTTTCTTCCTTTTGCCCAAACTTTCCCCTGTTCTTAAAAATAAATAAAAAAAAGGTCGACCTATATTTGAATTATTTTTTTTATTCTCAGTGGGTTCAATAAATAGGGGTCGACCTATTTTCGAGTAAATACGGTAACTTTAATTTTATTTTGGGTTACGTCGGACGTAACTCGAATGCTTGACGTAAAGATACGTTGGGCGTAACTTTAATTTTTATTTCGGGTTCCGTCGGACGTATTGTTAGACACTGCGTTACACTTATGCAAAACGGGGGCTGCTGGTTCATCACATAAACCAACCATTTCTGTGTTTAATTAAAACACATCACTGACCTAAAAAATCCTGCTATCCTAGAGTTTATGCTAGAGGAATGTATCACTTCAGATAAATTTTTTAATTTCTACTTTTAGCCCCTGCCCCGCCAGGTACAACATCTGGCCTAAAGCAGTGTTGCGGATCTCCTTCCAAGACCTGAGGCGGGTCGTCATTCAATCCAGGAGTCGGCGGTGTCTCATGGGCGTGTTGCTGGTGCTTCTTACTGGATGGTGCTACCGGGTGAAAAGTGATCATGCTTGAGAAAGGCAAGTATGGCCGCCGTAAGTACACATATTGTTTATACCGTTCCTCGAATCCACTCCTTCCAAGAAATGCACGGTTCGCATGCGCGCATCTCTCAATGCTTCTATAGTCGGCGTGTTATTATTCCGGAGTGCTCCAACATGTCAGCGCTAGTTTCTCTGGACCATGCAAATGAGATGCAACACTAAACCAGATGCTCTCGCAACAGTGCTGGGCTGAAGCACCGTGGAAGCTACTCTAGCCTTTACAACGCAGCAAAAAAAAAATTGTTTACATTGAGTATATCTAGCTGTGAGACTCCTTTTTACCAAAAGCTCTGTCGAAACAAATCTGCCACCTTATATATACTGTAAAATTCCGAGCAAGCGCCCCCCCTGCACGCAAGTCAAAATTGCCTGCAAAGTGGCGGGGGGGGGGGGGGGCGGGGCGCTATCCCGGAACGGCACGAACGGCACAAAAATTCAAAATGGCGACGACAAAATTTTTCCGCCAGAAAAAGAAAAAAAAGCGCAGTGCACACACATTTAATATTTTATTTATCTCTGAGAACAGACTTTATTAGGCCAAAGATTTGTCACTGCTATGTTAATCACTTTCAAAACCATCAAAAGACTCCTTAGAGTCGGCCGCAAAAAAAAGTTTGCAGCATTCCGCGATGTTTCCCAACTGCATGCCGTTGGCTATTTTGACAACCTCTTCAGAAAGAAGTCGGTTGCTAATGGCTCATTCTGCACTTCTTTCGCGCTCCAGGTATTAAAAGAGCGCGTCGTCCACGTATTCACTGAACACCGGCGCGCCGTTACTTAGCTTTCGTCGAACTTTGGCTTTCCCGTAGTTTGACTGTAGCAAATTGTCAAAATTCTTGTCCCATTCCCGTATCCGGTGGAGCTTGATGTGTCGAGACGTCTGGTGTACGTCTTTCTCGTTTTCACAATGCCATTGGACGACCTCGATTTCCTTTGCCACTGTGTAAGAATGCATAGCCGACCTGACACCCCCAAAACAAAGCGACAATAGCGCGTAGTGACCGGGCTGATCGGGCTGCAAAGTAGGATTGGATTGGATTGAATTCTTAGACTGAACTTCACAGGCCAGTGTTGCCTGGGCGCGGTCAGCGCGGTGCGTGATACGGGTGCGGAGCGGGGAGGGGGCGCTTTCCCGGAACGGCGCGGAAATGTGAAATTAGCGGTGAAGTTGGGGGGGGGGGGGGGCGCTCTTGCTCGGGTGGGGGCGCTTGCTCGGAATTTTACGGTAGTACAAAAGAACGTCCAATGCCTAACCTGGATAAGGGCGTTTTTTTTTTTGCATAGGCCATTTTTTTCTTAAACCAATCCTTAAGCCTCCTTGAATGTTACCATCATGTGACACACGGAAGTACTGTAAACCCCTTAATGTTCGCGAGCTCTTAGTTTTTGCAGCCTTTAATTTTGCGTAATTTAGTGGCTGTGATTATGTCCTCTGTGACCGCTTCGAGAAGAAATAGGGGCCATGAAGATAAGGGGTTTTACTGCACATTGGAGAAAAGAGGAGGTCATTTTTGTTCGTATGCAAGAGTAAAACCAACAACAACAATCATGGTGTCATCACTTTGTGAGCCTATCTGTGTCTATTGAATGATATGAATTTTATTTTAGTTCGTTAAACCTTGTTGCCTGCATGTTGTGGGATGTCGTCTTCAACACAAACAGTGGTCTTCCTCTGAAGCAGGCAGCATGGATGCGTGCCGCAGCACAACATAGTTCATTTGCAGGTTGTACCGCAGTTTGAAGGAGGATTCGCACAATATGGGGTAATCACAATTCAGTGGTCTACCTCAAGCGTGGAAAAGATTTGCTCATTCTAAAACAATTTGGCTAGAAATGAGGGATTTTTGACGAATGTACCCGCATGGTTGAAAGGGCCAGACAAGCCTTGTGAGCGCTTTGTTTTCTAGCCTCCCAGTCCTGAACCCACTCGCGCACCACATGTGTAGATGTTCCGATAGGCGGGAGCACTTGTTTGGAAAATGGTGGATGGCAATAGGCATACACTGTTGTTATCTTTATCAGAATTTTGTATTATGGTCAAAGGTGGACTGCATATTTGCAATACTTTTTCTCACTTAGAAATATGTCGTACTAAAAATATGTAGTATAGCCGATGACAAAAATAGAATGGCTGGGCGTCCTCCAGCACATGCTTGTGCTTTTCACCCCGCTTTGGACGGACGTGCTCACTCGAGGCTCATGAGACGCTGAAACGTCATCGATGGTAGCAGGTGGGCTGGTGGCAGAACAACTGAGACTTCTCCCTGCCTTTCTCATTCTGTCAGTGAGCGTGTACTTCTATACTCTAACTTGGCTTAACCTGGACAGAGCTGAGGAGAATAGGCTTGGCGAGTGCCCTTACTGCATATGCATGTGTACAGCTGAGGCACTTTCTAAATCAAGAACATTGTGTATCTTACCTTCAAAACCACATCATTTCGGGGGTGCAAAAGGAATTCTAAGGCATATTTTTGTTTGTATTGTCCTATTACGCATCGACTCCTTCGACTTAATGAGGAGTCAACCCAGCCTGTTGAAAATTATGATGGCTGCCAGGTAATTGTTTTGCATTTAGTTAATATATCAGTATTCAGTTAGGTATCCCAAGTCATTAGTCGTTGAGACGCAGTCTCTCAGTAAGTCAGTTATGTTTAACATTAATAAAAATGCTTCTCAAATAACGGCACTGTCGAGCACTTGTACTGAGCTCGAACAATCGCTGGGCACAAGCTGATCGTATGGTTACAGACAGCAAACATCCCGGTTGGAACATCCTACATCGCAATGTAGCTGAAGACAAGGCCAGGGCCCCACTCACAAGCGTCTGTACTTTGTATCTCTTTAATCTGGACCACCTCTGACCCTACAAGCCATTGCAGCAAAAACGGCGTGACACATGATTATAAGCTCGACGTACCATGGCGTCCAACTAGAAGGTCACATGGCTTGCTTTCTGCACTGAATTTGCAAGGATGGCTTGAAGCTTCTGCCATGGTTAACTTTAAGCTGAGATAGTTTGGAATAATGCTTCCAATTTTGAGTGTTGCCCGGCACGGTTAACAATTTGGTGATATAGTGCTGCATTCAAAAGTCTGTGCATTCATGACTGTATCACCTTATGAATGCATGCTAGCTATTAAACTCTCTGTTCTGCAGAGAAATGAAATGCACTTTACTTCCAATTGCAGCTGCTTCGGGAACTTCATGCTATGAAGCACCTTATGGCTGCAAGCTCTGCCTGATCTTGTTCTGTGGTCTGCGCAGGCCCATTGCAGGGAGTCACTTCAAGAGCATCACCAGAGTTTCCTGCCTGTGGTCGTCCTAAAGTTTTCTCGTGTAGGTATGCGTCCTTTTTGTCTTTCTCTTAATGGTACTCGGGCGTTTTCTTTTCAGTGTCGCCGATTTGCCTCAAAATTCGTTAAGCACACGAATGGACGATGTACAACTGTATCCCACATATTTGTGTCAAGATAACTTTTCTTTGCCAAAGTTACAGATTTTTTTTATAAGGGTTCGTCTTTTTTGTTTTATTTACATATTTATTTGAGTTTCCACGTGCAATAATAAAACGTTATGCCGGGGGCAAGGACAAGTTCACTGCTCTAACTTTTTCTCGACTGATCGCAAGAAATTTGGTTAATGTCGTGAAACCTCCTTCCAGCGCTTGCTCTGCAGCACGAAAAAAAATTATACATAGGACATACTCTGTTTTTTAGACTGCTTGCTCATTCTTCAGGTCTGCCTGCCATAGATGTCGTGTTACTGGAGAGCAGGCAAATTCGATTGTTGGTTTTGCCATTGCTTTTTTTTTAGCCGTTGTCTTAATAGTTCTTGTAAATTTAGAGATTTTCCTAAAACGCAAGCCGGGACGAATATTTAGTTTGATTAGTTAACTGAAAATAATGATTGAGTACCCTTTAGTCAGTAAAATAGATACTGTGTGCCGCTGTTAGTGCCAAGTCGAGATCCGCGCTTTTTTGTCATTTTTCTAAGAGTAGTACCCATTTTTATCGGTTAGCCTCTTGGTGCGCCAACTAAACTCTTTCTATGCAGACACCTGCCCTCTGCTGGCACACTATATCCTCATGCTCAGTAAGTGTATGAACTGGAGTTGTATCCCCAGTCGACTTGTTGAGCATGAGGGTAGGAAAATCTTTCCATTGCAGCAGAGCCATTTATTGGGAGGGTTTGGCCAGTCTATGATTTCGCTACCGTAGTGTCCCCCTCCCGAGTGAGCCAGTCAGCCCACGGCACAGAGTGAGAGGCGTGAGCGCATGCGCGTAAACTCTCAGCTGCTCCCAGCTGCGCGGGGAAGGCTGCCATTTTCATTCATTTGCCGGCGAGGAATCGATATCCAAATTGCGGTTCTTTCCTTTTATTTGGCAGGCTCTGGCAATAAAATGATATAGTGTTATTCTTCGGTGGCTTAAAAAGCTAAAGAATGAAGTTTCTCCATGTTTGAACGCAAATTTTTATTCAGGCGAAAAAGAAATAAGCTTGTAGCAGACGACGCATAGCCTCAACAGTGCTCCGCGCCGACAGCGTTGCATCAAAATGGCGGTCGTCTCCTCTTTGCTGCCTTCTTTCTCTCTCGCTTCTTTGGCGCTCTCCTCCCTTTCCTCCTCTCTGGCACCTTCGTCGCCACACCCACTTGCCAAACTCTCCCAATATACGGCTCTGCATTGCAGTAGTAGTTTTTTTTATAGTCTTTACAGTTGAATGTGAATATTCGACAGAAATCTCTCAGGTTGGGGCGAAAGAGAGTTAAACGAACGCATTTAATCATTTGCCTTAATTAGGTACCCATCATTTCAGGGCCTACATGGCTTTGTCCTCGGGGGTGACTATGGCTGTGGCAGTGAAGGAGCAGTTTTTTAATAGGTACAAGTACAAAGTATAAAAATAAAAGGATCTATGTGCTGATCATGAAAGAATATGCTAGCCATTGTAATGTAGCTCTGCCAAGTACTTGAGTGTGATTTGTTTTTATTTTCAGCTACTTGGGTGCCTCAAGATCTGGAGATCCAAGTGGCCACAAGCTTGGACTCAATCTTCTTCTGTGGTCTGGCCAGGACCATGGGGAGGTAATCCCAGCAACAAGAGCATCGCAGTATCTCCCTGCCTGTGACTTTTGATTAGCGTCACGACAGGGGAGTCGTCGTGCCACCAGGTGTTAGGTATGCTACTCGAAATAAGCATTCTTACCTATTCTTTAAGTGAAGTGAAGTGATTTTAAGTGAAACAGCAAAAGCACTACTAAGCCTAAAATGCAAATGACATATTCAAATCTTGGGTTGGATGGAGTTCCAATTACAAAAAGGAGTCTGCAGACATGATTAACATGTGAACCCAAAAGCCCGCGGATGTAAGTTTGACGGTGTCACAGAAATAACTTTTCGCAGATGGCTTCGCTCGTGCTATACCCGAACAAATTCTTAAAATAATCATTGTGTTACGTTGGTGTCATCAGTCTTATGTACCTATCGCGCCCAGCAGTCGGGAGATGTGAAATATAAAAAACAGGAACTTGCACATTGTCAGCTCTGCAAAGATTTATATAGTGAACAGAGCATAGCACGTTCAGCTTAAGAAAACAATTCAGTGCAGGCCTATATTCTTGGTTCACATATGTGTAATTGCCCTTCATAATGAAGTGAAAACTGCTTAAGTTGTGGCCCACGACATGCTTTCTATTGGTGTTAAAAAGGGGTATGGTGTTTTAAACAGCTCGCACCAAATAGTTTTTTGAAATACATAGGTTCATGGAAATTATTATGTGGATGTTTGCAGACAGTCATGGTGAGACCAATCTTTAATGTCAAGTGTTCAACTTATTCGGAGTTGGTTGAGCCTGTAAATATTGTGGGTCGCAAATAAAATTTTTATGGTATGCATTGGGCACAATCGTCCGTAATGACTAGCTCTACTTAGGCGAACTTTATGTGTTTACTTCAGCAAGATGGTTTCGCAGAACTAAGTATTTCTTTTATTCAACTCCTGCACTAACCTTGTCTCTAGAAACGTTTTATATTCTTTGTGATGCTGAGATAAGATTCTGGAAATAGTTTTTCTAGAACTACGCTAGATATTTCCAGTTCATCAACTTACTCGCAAAGCATGCGAGAGAGCCAAACCTTGTAATGTACGGAGGGAACTCAACGAATGATGCGACAGACAGTTTGAAACAGTCGGCACTGTAACAGTAATAATGACATGCCACTTGCTTATGTAATGCGCATTGTCGCAGATCAAACTGCTTTTTCCGTCTACTTTCATTTTCGGTAGAATCATTCACCGAATTCCCTCTCGAGACTGCAGCGCTTGGTTCTCCGAAGTAATTTGCATGAATTTAAATGCAACAGGTTTCTTTGAGTGTGCATCTAACACATATTCTTATTGAACGTGCTAATTGTATTCATTACCATATCCATAATTGTATTCGCATTCTACCTAATAATTTTTATTTTGACATTTGAGTTTTCGGCAGTACTTTTCTTCACATCTGTGCTTGTCGAGCCGTACTCAAGTCCATACATCTTGTCTTTCACTATTACATCAATATATAGAAGTGTTGATGCCGAGTGAGAATTCAAGCTACCAAATCTGTCATGTGAGTTAAGAACCAAGAAATAGCTCTTTAGACAAAATTTTGTGAAAGAGGGCTGTATGGGTATCAGAATAGCACATGCCATGCTAAAAAAATCAAACTTTTGTTAGGTATGCAAGGATGACAGTGCTGCGCCATTTCTGATATGTCACAAAACAATCAGTGACATACAGTGTTCCTTATGGATGTTTAAACTGTCAAATTCAAAGCCCAAAAGTTTTATTCGAGAACGTTCCTCACTACAAATGTATTTAGAGATCTGAGCCACCGACTCATGCAAGACTATGTGGCAAACATTAATTTTCATGTGGATTACGGTTTACAAGGTCTAGTCTGCACTGATTGATTGCATTCATGCTGAAACTGGGGGGGGGTTTCTCTGGGTATGACTAAAGAGATAAAAATTTCTTAAAATCAAAATTTTTGAGAACGGACAAAAGGAATGATATTAAAGCATTATCTTAGATTCTCTTTTCTTTGTCTTATCTGTAATTATAACTTTATTTCATGCGAGGCATTTAGTTTTTTAGGGCGCAGCTCTTAGGTGCCCATTTTCGCGGCGTCGCCATCGGCATAACTTCCCCGCTAAACTTGGCAGGAAATTTAATTAATGTAGAGGTCATTTGACATTAATTTTTCAGCTAAATCTAGTGGAGAAACTGTGTTTGTTTCTGGCTGACGTGACACAGTCATGTGATGTCGTTTTCCCCGCTACATTTGGTGGGAAAACTGAATTGGTGTTGAGGTCACGTGACGTCGATTTCCCTGGTAAATTCAGTGAGAAAATTTTCCTGCTAAATTTAGGGAAATTTCCCGCTAAATGGGAGGGAGCAGAAGAGGAGAAGGGGAGGGGGAGGAGGGGCATGCCCTCCCATCCTCCTCCTCAAGATCTGCGCTCTAAGTTCGCTTTCAAGAGTATTGTAAACGTCTTTTATTTTTCATCTCATGTTTATTCAATTTTTATATCGCAGGTGCGCTCGCAGCACAAATCTGGGTTGTGCTGACCCTCTACGCAGAAGTTGGGAACTCCTGAGTGGCAAGAGTGGGAGTTTGGCCTGACAGCTCAAGGGACACCTTTGTTCAGTATTGAATTTATAATTATCATCTTTTGAGCAAAGTTAAGCTTTGCTGCATGCAATTCTTCTAGAAATAAATACTTGCTACCAAATTAACCACGTCACTACATTTCGCCACTGCTATTAGTGCTCCTCGAGGACCTCGGACAAGAGCTTATTTGTGTGCAAACATCATGCTTGTTCCAAACCAATCGCTGATGTAGAGACTCGCTGACATCCAGCATTCCAATGGAACGCTGGATGTCTGCGAGTCTCTCTCGAAGGATGCAAGTGGGGAAGGAACCATACAGTCGTATCGTATTAGGGGACATGCTATAGGGTGTTCTTTATATGCTTTACAGATTTGTTGAAAAAAAAGCCGTAAAAGCTACACTTACGCGGTCAGTGCACGTGAGTTATATGGCCAGGGGGGCATGGTATAGAGGGCTAATTGTAATGATGAGTCGGCTTATTAAAGGGAAGTGCAAGACTTCTTTCAGAAAACTAGATGGAGGTTGATTCTAGTGTAGTTTTATCCCGTGAATCTGAATATCACGTTCGTTTTCTCTAAAGATATAACTAAACTTGAGAAAACACAAAAAACATTCGACCAGTAGGGACGTCGCAAGGGGATTTTTCAGCTGCCAAGCTTATGTCGCTTGAAAGCCGCACGTCCAGTCGCAAACTTTCTAGGTGTATTCTCCCGCACTGGCACTAGTCGTGATGTCTTTTTTCCCCTTTTTAAAAATAGTGGGTGCGTGCATAGCTTTGATTGGCACTGAAGATGCGTGAGCAGAGATTTCAAAAGCTCCTTTTGTAACGTCACTCGTGTTTTTCGATGATGCTTAGCAACTTTCTAATTGGAATTATGGGTCTATTTTCACTAATTAAAAATTTAAGGAACATATTATACATTAAGGGAAGCTAGAGTGGTTTTGTATTTGAGGAAACACATTTAAATCTTCTAATTTGACCTCCAGAATCTCAAATATCAAAATTATTTGGTAATTTGGTGAATCGAGGCTGCATAGAATCATTTTAAAGTATCACTGGAGGCACTCTTTCCGGATCCGGGAAAGAGTGCCTCCAGTGATACTTTAAAAATTATTCTATGCAGCCTCGATTCACCAAATTACCAAATAATTTCGATATTTGAGATTCTGGAGGTCAAATTAAGAAGATTTAAATGTGTTTCCTCAAATACAAAACCACTCTAGCTTCCCTTTATGTATAATATGTTCCTTAAATTTTTAATTAGTGAAAATAGACCCATAATTCCAATTAGAAAGTTGCTAAGCATCATCGAAAAACACTAAATCAACTCTTTGCGTGAATATATAAGATGGAAGCAGCATTTTACAGGCATTCTAAAAACAAAAAAGAAAGGCTTAATTAGGACGCAATTCCAGATTTCGGTTTCTTATCAGAGCGCATCTTTGCACCTGCGATGCTGCTGATCAGTGGCTGCAGTTCGAAGCCACCTCCTCGCCTCCCTCGTAGGATGGAGGGAAGCAAGGCGCACGTGTGTTGCGCTACTAAACCCCTTAGGAACAGGACCGTGGGCGCAGAGATGCGCTCCGATAAGAAACCGAAGCGGATCCAGATAAAGCGTTTTTACAGAACGCATAAAATGCTAACCCTGCATTATATCCGTCCAAAAAGAGTTGATTTAGTGGTTTCCGATGACTCTCATCAAGTTTCTAATTGAAACCATCTGTTCATTTTCAGTAATTAAAAAGTTAATTAACAAACTGTATTTAATTATCCGACTGATCGTTACGATTAGGCCCCTATACTACGTACCCCTGGTCGTATAACTAACCTGCACAAACCACAGAAGTGCATCTTTCACGACCTTTTTAAACAAATATATAAAGCTTAAAAAAATCGCCCTGTATAAAGGCGCGTTCCCACCGGCGATGCGATCTAGTCGCGCAATAACTTTTATCGCAAAAGCGACCATCGCGGGCAGAAAAGCGACGCGATTTGAGCAGTCGCTACCTGACCCGACTTTCTGCGATGCGATATAGTCTCGGTGCGGTTGAGCCAATCAACGGCGTTCGGAGCGAGAGTTTTCGAAGCACGACTCGCCTACGAAGGCGTTGGACTCGCTCATCGCGCACGCCGGTGTGACCATCGAATTGTTTTTGCGATGCGCAGTTAAAAGGCGATATTACCTTGGTGAAGCCATATGGCTCCACCTTAGTGGTATCGCATTTTTGCTGGTATAGGATGTCCCATATTACGTTATGGTTCTATGGTTCCGTTCGCCTCCATGGTTCCGGCAAGGATCCACTACGCTGGTATAGGATGTCCCATAATACGACACGCTTGTATGGTTCCGTACATCTGTATCGTTCCGCTGTAATCCACTATGATGGAGCCGCTTCTTCGCAGGTATAGGATGTCCCATATTACGGTTACCCTTGTATGAGGTTTTTCCAACATGTTTCCGTCATCAAGATTTTCCAATAGGGTGATACACAACCGCACGCCGGTACGATGCTCATCCAGATCGAAACGGGCAGGAGTGGGGATTAAACCCAGGGTCCCTGGGTAATACAGCGCGAGATTTCGCTCCACGTGCACCGAGCTGGTTTGCTCTAGCCTAGAGCCACTCTATGTGGCAGGGTAGCTGCCAAAGTAGCGCCACGCTTTTCCCTGTGCCGCCTCTCACCGCGATTGGTCACACGCGGTACCATAGCAACGAGCCGAGCTGGCAACGTGCCCATAGCAATCAAGTGACTACTCGTCACGTGTCCTCGCAAGAGCCGTGATGTCACCGGAAAGATGGCAGCGCCCAAAGCTGGTGGATGCGAGTTTGGTCGGTGCGCGGTAGTCGTAATGTGCCGCTTCTTGCCGACAACGCAAGTATAACGTACGTCGTCGGCAAGACCTCTGACGCAGGTATAACGTGAAAATCTGAAAGATCGAGACTTCATACTTTTCTGTGCAAGATCGCTCTAGATATTAGCACCTGTGAGACAAATTGAGTCATATCGCCGTAGTGGTGGTCGAATTCCCGGATGTGTTCGATGATCGATAAGGCTTTTATCATGGAATTTTTGCATACTCTTGGCTTTGTTTCAACGTCTGAGTGTCGGAGGACCGACGCGAGAAGTATGAGTCTCAAGTTGGGCCTTGGGGAAGTTGTTTCAGCCCCAGGTAACCGTATAATCACAGAAACGTTTAGCGAGGAAGCTCCTGCGATCTTTAAGTTTTGCACTAATCAACGATATTACGATATAGTTTTTAGGATAAAAACTTCGCATTTTTCTAACTTCCTTCGAAAGTTTGATGTTCTGAGAATCGAAACGAAAGGTATACCTCGCGTGTAAGGACCTAGGGGAAATTGTTTCAAGCCTGGGTCACCGAATAACCACAACAACTTTTAGCGAGGAAGCGCCTGCAATCTTTAACCTTTTGTTCTAATCGACGATTTTACAAATTGGCACTTCTGAAGACTTTGATATAACGTGCTTCCGTTGCAATGAATAGCATTTGATCGCAGCGTTTTTTGGTTTATTTTTTAAGTGACAAGCTGGCGTTTGCTCAAATGACAAATATGAAATGACCTGTAGTATAACAATGAATCCACACATATTATTAAACTTAGATGCTCTGAGATGTGTTCGTCTTTGTAATTACAAGTTACAGACATAATTATGTTAACGTGTAATATTTATTTTATGTAGCTGGGCCCGTTCTATGCTCATTAATGTCAGTGTGCTATGATGTTATCACCATGTGTGTATGGTTCTAAATATCCTCTTTGCAATGCCTACAAAGGCCAAAATGACGTCAGCCTACCCCAGCCCACGCATTGGACACGAAAACTGCGTCACTAGCACGTATGCGCTCGTCAACAATCAATTCGTCGACGAATATTTGAATTCGCGTTCGTGGCCAATGAGTGCCCTGATGGAACTTATGATCAATTGCGAATGTCAAGTTTTATGGTGTGCTTAAATAGCACACCATAAAACTTGACATTCGCAAGTGATGATAATTGCAAGCTGGAAGCTTGCAATCATCGCACCGGTGCCCTAGCATGTTACGACCGCGTGATTTCACAGTTCGCTTTCGAGTGTAGGATTATAGCTAAGATAGAAGAAGTTAAAAAGCATTTCATGGTCCCTTTAACACGGATATGTGTGCTACACCAGATAAAAATAGTGACATTTTGCATGCCGGTAAACTTCCGGACGACCACTCGGCAAGAACACCTTATATCCGGCCTCCGTCTCTTTTGATGGCGTTAACAATCCTCTGGAGATCACACTGCAGTCCTTCTTGGTTTAACCCCGTCGACTGTTCATCGCCCAAACGAGGGGAGACCGTCGTCGATGTCGCACCTCGCCAGTCGGTAAGATAATCTCATCTTGAATGAATGATTGGGTCTTGAAGAGGTATGATGCTACGCATACATTCGCTTGCTATGGGGCAGTCAAGCAACAGTCATGTCCCGAGGCAATCGTCCTGCCGTGGCCGGCGTTTTCGGATTTTGTTTCATTAGAGCGAAGTCCCAAAGTACAAGGACGGCACGTACGTCCCACCAAGCGGTCGCCATCCCGGCGGCGCGGAAAACCACTCGCCTTGTCCGTGCACCTATGATACCTAGCAGCACTCGTCGCCCGACAGTCCCCGGGCTGCAAATCGTCTCACATCACAGAAGAAACAGTCAACGTTCCCCCAGAGGCCCGTGCCGTACCGCCATGCCAAGCGTCTTTTACCATTTTTCAATGGACGAATGGAGATATCAACTAGCAAAAAATTGCCACCCGGCACGCTAGCAGCACGGTTTCCATGGCAACCTCCCAGGCCCAAAATGGAGATCACTATCGGCGCTTCTGACGTCGTGCATCTAGGTAATTTTGCGTCGTGTCGCTACTCTGGCAGCTACGCTGCCATATAGAGTGGCTCTACTCTAGCCTACTCAACCACTGTCAAGTTTTTTTTTGTATTTATTGCATGGGAAGGTGACAGGACAAAACGGCACGCATACAGTTCGACAAGGTTATCACTTATAAGAATAACAATAAAACATTTAAACGGCTCTTGATCACATCAAAGTATTGTTATCGGCTTACGCTCGGGAAACGAGGAAAGGATACAAAATAAATGACATAGCTAAAAATCAGGAAGATGAAGACATGGATCAATGAGAGCATACCAGTTTTGGCGTTCCTTAAGATAATCCAACACATTTCTCACGTGAGATACAGTTTCTATAAAATTTGATTTTGTAGTCCGGGGTGGATCGGCATTTCTGTCGATCATTCTCGTCTTCCAGAGACTGTGCAAACCCATCAGCGTGAAAAAATCATAAGTAAAACTATCGTTGGGTTTTAAAGGTAAAAACCGGATTGTGTAGGCGTTGACGTCCAAATCCTTTTTCAGTGTTCTTTGTAGGACGTCCCAGAATAGGTAGGCGTCAGTGCAGCAAAATAAAACAATGTTCTATATTTTCTGGTTGGTTACAAAGACGGCAATTCACTGACCATGGTACAAAAATCCCTCGTTCGCGAAGCCAGGGTTTCACAGGCAACGTTGAAGTGTGAAGTTTAAAGAAAAATGACTTTGCGTTAGGTGAGACACGCAATTTTCGGACACGCGTAAGAACATCTTGTCCTGGTCCATGGTTGAATATACTTCGATACAAAGGTACAGGAAAAGTTATGTCAAGAAGATCGGCATATAATGCTTTGCGTGAAATTGTAAATAAATATTCCAGAGAAAAACAGGTTCTTAGAAACTCTATTGCGCTTACTACTTCTCTGAGGAATCCCAAGGGACGTGACGTGCCCGCCGAGACAGATGAAACCACCAAATAAGGTAAAGAGTCTTAGAGTTCTGCCTGTAGGTAAGTACGAAGGAAATGATGTGATGTTGTTCTGAAGAATAGAAAACGAGTTATTACTTGTTTTAAAAAGATATGTAATAGTCTGTTGGTGTCGGTAGTTAAACCACCGACATCAACAGGGCGAAAAAGATTGTCTCGCCGCATAGGTTCCCAGGTGGAGTTCCACACGAAAGTAGCAAAAACCCTGTGAAACTTTTGAATGTGGGTTCTGGCACAGCACATAACCTGAAGGATATACCAAAGTTTCGCTGCAAGATAATTATTACACGCTTTTGCTCGCCCAAAAACGGACCACTGATTTGTTTTCATAATGTTAGCTTGACTTTTGATTTTTGCCACTCGTTCTGTCCAGTAGTGGCCATTGTTCCGAATACAATTGAGGGGCACTCCTAAGTACTGGGGAGCGACGCGAGTCCACGATATGCCAGCATATTCTGAGGGTGTTGTGGCCCGTTGCCCACACCAGAAGCCAACGCATTTCGTCTTATTAATAATAATAATAATAATAAGAAGAAGAAGAAGAAGAATTATAATAATAATATTTAATAATAATAATAATAAGAATAATATATTTATTCCGCTTTCAAATTTGTTTTCGACATTTTCGGGCCCGTCAAAGCCAAAGTAGGCTTGTGGGACATGGCCCGGAAGAGGTAGCAAGTCATTATATACATCTAGTTAACAAACTAACACCGATAAACAGTCATAGTTGTCCGGGGTGGGGGAGGGAAGGGGGAGGGGAGGCGGCGGTATAGTCAATCACTTTGTACATGGCACGGATAGAGATAGTAAATCACAGCGGACCGGTACAAACATTATAGACATATGTACAGGTACATGTAGAAATACACACAAAGTATACATATATATATATATATATATATATATATATATATATATATATATATATTAATATACTTGCCACGGACAGAGATAGTCAATCACAGTGGACCGGTAGAAACACTATAAAGATACATACAGGTAAAATAAAAAGGTTCCGACAAGGTTGTCAAAAATAAAGGTAAGGAAACATTAACGAGTACTTAAGGTAAAGTCCAATCAATTAGGAATTTTTTTAGTTGCTTTTTTGAGGTAAGCGTTAAATGTCATCAGGAAGCGAATTAAATATTTTCGGGACATAAATATCACGAGTAGCTTGTCCGTAGCGGGTATAAGAACGAGGTACAACATAGCGAGGACAATCTCTTAGAACTCGGGAGGACATGAATGCTTTTTTGAAATTATCCATCCAAAAGTGGCGCAGAATTACTGAATTTACGAACAACTTTTGGAAGGAAGGTAAACCAAGATACTCAAAGATACTTCCGCATTCTGTCAAATCACAGTTATATGCCACGCTCTTCAGTAAGTTCTGCAGAATATTATCGATGCGTACTTGCCATCTTATGGGGCAATTGTAAAGAATAGTAATTCCATATCTTAAAACGCCGTATGCAAGACTGCTGGGAATAGCTCGGCGCACACAGATCGGAGCAAGATGTCGAATGGTGTACAAAAGCCAGGCAGTACTTCTGAGTTTGCTACAAATATAGGACAGGTGGGTGTTCCAAGCAAGGTCGCTGTCAAAATAAACTCCCAGGTATTTAACTGAATTGACATAAGAAACCGCCGTACAGGAACAAGAAGCACAATCAGAGGTATGAATGACAAAGGAATGTTTGTCACAGTTTGTTTTAAAGGATTTCGAAAGCATACTAAACTAGTTTTTGAAGCGTTAACTTTGAAACGGTTGTCACGAAACCAGTTCATAGCAGTGAAAACAGCTTGTTGTAGTATTTGTACGGCTGATGTGTAGTTAGTGTGACACGCGACTAAAACTGTATCATCCGCATATTGAAATATATGACAATTTAAGATGTTTTCTTCAAGATCATTCACATAAATATTAAACAATAAGGGGGAGATTATGGATCCTTGTGGAACGCCACACGTCAGAGACACCTGTGTGCTCATGTTTAGACCTCCCAGAGCAACAACCTGGGAACGATTCGAGAGATAATTTGTAAGAAGTGTGTGAAAGTTGCCACGAAATCCCAGCTTGTGCAATTTCTGAAGCAATATACTGTGGTCGACCGAGTCAAAAGCTTTAGAAATATCTAAAAATAGGGCGCAACTGTATAGATTATTGTCAAAAGCAGAATGGAGGAGGTCGGAAAATTCTTCTAACAGTGAAACAGTTCCAAGACCCTGTACAAAACCGAACTGTCTCGGTGAAATTGCTGAGAACTTGTTGAGGAATCCTGACATAGTCATTAGCAAGTGCTTTTCCAGAAGCTGACCTATGACAGGCAATATGGAGATTGGTCGATAGTTTTCATATTTCTTTTTGACCCTTTTTGAAAAAAGGTTTAACAAGTGCTGTTTTTAAGGCTCTTGGAATTACACCGGTCGTTATGAAACCGTTTAGCATGAATAAAAGAACAGTAGTTAAAGCCGCAAAATTTTGTCGTAGAATTCTGATCGATATGCCATCAATTCTGTTTGGTTTCGTTTCTTTGAAGCTAAACACCAGAGAATGCAGGTCAACATCAGTAATGGTTGGTAAAAGTGCTGATTCACAAATTGAATTATTTAGGCTGCAAGCGCCGAGAGAAGCCTCAGATGTTACTCGTGATGTACTTGCAAAATAATTGTTGAATGAATTTGCAACTAGCTGGGGATCATCTTTAAAGTATTGCGAGGGAGACTCTGGATATGTAGTTTTACCACGCAGTTGGTTGACGATGGACCACGTCTGTTTGGGGTTATTTGCGGCTTTATCAAACTTTCCTCTAAAGTAGCGCCGTTTTGATGCGCGTATTAGCGCACATACTTTATTTCTTTCTATCTTAAATTCGAGGTGGAGCGCGCTATTATTCGGGGTACGCTTGGATCGTCTCCACAACAGGTCTTTGTATTCGATTGCTTTAATAATATCTGGGGTTATCCAATGGCTTTCCTTTTTTCTTTTCCTTAAACTGATTGGACGCTTCGCTTCATTTCTGAAAAACTGGATTTGTTCACAATATTTTTTGTACACTTGACAAGCGTCGTTTGAGTCAAGTAATGATGACCAAGTGAAAGATTTTATGGACAAGTCAAGTTTCCGGTTATCTACGATCCAAGCGTCAGTCGTTTTATCTTCGCCTGGAAACGTTTGCGTATCATGACGGGACAAGGGTGTCCACTGACATGCTGTAAAATAATGGTCTGCCAGTTTTTGATTGATTACGCAGGATTGAATAATAAAACTTGGACCACGCACGTTTATGTGATCAAGACACGATGCAACTAGTGATCCATTTAAGAACTCTTCCCTTGTTGGAGACTCAATGCTGAATTCAATACCATGAGAATAAAAAAGTGTAAGGTAATCAATTACTACTGGTTTGGATGAGGCTAATGTATCTATGTTAAAATCTCCCACCACACACACCTGTTGTTCTAACGTCCATGATGATACTACGTTTTCAAGTTCTAGAATAAAATTGGAAGCACTGTTGGACGGAGGGCGATAGACTGCCATTAGCAAGAACGAGGCATGTTTCGTGATTATCCGCAAAGCGACAGATTCAGCATAAACGAAGGATATATCCAATCGGGATGTGTTGTATACGTCTCTAACAAAAACTGCGATTCCGCCACCGCGTCTGTTAGGGCGTGTATAGCAGAAAGAACGATACCCAGGCAAAACAAAAAGCTCCAGCGATTCGGAGGGAGTATTAATTTCTGTTAGAACAAATGCGTCAATTATGTCGTTTAAGTTTAGAGCGATCACCAAAAACTCATCCCAGTATTTTCTTATACTACGAATGTTCAGGTTGAGCAGTCCAAATGAATTACCAGAAGTATGGCTAAAACAAATTTTGAATGCGCATACATCGGGAAAGGTGAAAAAACGGGAACCCATGAGCTCACTTAATCTTGTCTAAATCGCTCTTTTTGGCAATATGAATAACTGTTGTTCCCTCAGACTTTTTGACGAGGATTCTTCCTTCCTTAGTCCAAACAAATTTAAAATTCACTTCGCGAGCCTTCTCTTTCGCTAGCCAGAAAAGTTCCCGCTTTGCTTGTGTTAAGTTTTCATTGAAGAACATTTTTGGCAGTGCGTTGTTCTCAGAAAGGGTGCGCAGTTTCTTTCTAGCTGCAAACCATCGCTCCCTGATTGCGACATGGTTGAACTTTACCAGGATTTTTGGGATTGTGTTCTGTTTTGCAGGAAGGCGGTGAATTGACTCAATGTCTGAATGTCGACATCCCTGTAGGTCGAGTGTCGCCGCGATTTCCGACAGACGGCCTGTCAGATCCTCGTTCTCAACAACTGGAAGGCCGCAAACCTCCATATTGGCTCTGCGACACTGCTGCTCGGATTCGCTTATTTCAGCGCGTAATACCTCAAGCTGTGAAGCTTGGGCAGTGACTGTATCTCGCAGAACAGACACTTCAGATTCGCCTATATTCGCGTGTAGGCTTGCGAGCTGTGATGCTTGGGCAGCAACCGTGGCTTTTAGAGCTGCCACTTCAGATTCACAAGCCTTTAGAGCAGTTTCGCCAGACTTCAAGCCCTCCATCACGGTGTCATATTGCTTGGAGACAAATGACACTGTGTCTTGCAGCTCGCTTATAGTCTTATTTAGGTTTGCTACTTCTGCTGCTAGGGGCAGTAGGTCGTTGGTCTGGCTTATCAGAGCTTCGACTTTCGAGCTAATGTCAGGTAGAGCTTTAAGCTGAGCCTGAATGGCAGACAGCTGTGATGAAACGCTTGCGTCAAACTGCGTATTGTCTGTTTGGCTACTAAGATTGCCTCGCCTACTGCCAGGTCTGCAGCTCTTGCACTTCCATACATCTCGTTTTGTATCACTCATCGCATTAAATGTGTTTGGTGCAATGCCCGAGCAGCCCTGGCCTAGATTATAGCTACAGTAACATTCAGAACATGTCATGAATCTACCGTCAGCAGGCGTTGGTTTGTGACATGAGATGCACTCGTTGGAATCACCCATTGCTACGCGAGTTAGTGCGGGTGACGCTGGAGCAGAGTTACTCGATATGAGCGGGAACTCGGAAGCTGTCGGTGGTGACAACGAAGGTCGTGAGCAAAACACTGCCGAAAACCAGCAGCGTAACGGCAGGAGGCATGTCACTGACCAGGAAAGACCAGCGATGAGCAGCGTTGTGGCGAAAACCAGCAGGGTGGCCTGTCACTAAGTGGAACCGCAAAATACTTGGAAAAGCCGTCTTCTGGTTGTATATATATAGTGGCGAGCTTCAGGCGATTTAGACACAGCGTTTGTATCACGTATGTCGTCCTGAGTCGAGCCCACGAGAGCACGTTCCGAAAGCGGAGAAGTTAGTAATCACCAGTGAAACCTCATCGCCGACAGTGCCGACGATGGCTTTAGGGTCCCTGTTTCAACCGTAGAATTCGGTTGTAGAGGATGACGACCCACATCGTGTCCTCGGTGTCAGTCGACGGGGCCTCGGCCGGTCTCAACTGGCGGCAGCAGGATGCGAAGGGGAAGCGATCGGTACCAAGCTGAGGAAATAGCACACCGTGAGATCTGTGCGCGTAATGAGCGCACGATTCCAATCGTGAAAACAGTGTGTCCATAGATCATGAAGTCTGAAGGTGTAGGCGATTGACGAGAGCCCTCACTTGGTGCAATAGCTGAGTCGGCGTGCGATGTTGAGCATCTGCGATGCCAGGCACACAGTTGGCGTCAATGGTACTGGGGCAAGCTGGGGGGCTATGTTGCGCTTTTGGACTCCCAGGAGACTAGGGAGAGGAAGTGACGTCAACAACGCAGCAAATGCAGATTGGATGTTGATTTTGTTTTCTTCTGTCAACATCCAATCTGCGTTTGCTCTAGTCGATGACGTCACTTCCCTCTTCCAAGTCTCCTGGGAGTCCAAAAGCGCAACATAGCACCCCTGGCCGTAAGGAACATGGCGGCGATCGTGCAGGCGGTTCAGCGATCGCCTCAGACGATATGCCCGCCTTACTTAGGATGGTAGGACGTCGATCGACAGCCCCATAGAGACACTCCTTCTTGTCCAGAGGGTAAGACTTCGCAGAGGATTTAAGTCGACGAAATCATCAAAATAAAGGCTAATATTTGCCAGCGGTCAAAAGGAACGGCGGAGCCCGACGACTTCTTCTTCTATTATAATAATAATAATAATAATAGTTTTATTTCTGATGAATGGTGAAGGGGAGGCCGGAGAAAAAAGCTGCAAAAGAGCAGCTTGACGAGTCTCCGGCCCCCTACAGAGGCAAAACAGACGGCAGCAAGAACAACAAATAAGTTATAAAACGGGGAAGGGAAATAAAGAATGAAATACAGCGGCTCGACAGTCATTCATGATTACATTTTTAGCATGGACAGTACAAATTTCGCATTTATTTAGCTAAGGTTTAAATCATTACTTGAGAGGCTGTTGAGTAAAAACGGTAGGGTGTGTTTGAGCATTTGTTTACCATAATTTGTTCTGTGAGGGTATTTTTGGTCAGTGCTGAAAGTTCAGCTAAAAAGCGAGAATCCCTTTTTTCTTCGTTTTTACAACTAACGCTCAACCTGTAATTATATAAATTATGTGCAGTAATAATTGCAAAGCGCGCAAACAAGTCGGCAGTATGAGAGTCATACGGAGGGTTACATATAATTCTGATTATTTTCTTTTGAAGTAAAAATATCTTACCTAAATTTATTGACGTGGTCGTGCCCCATACGAGGTGACAATAACTTAAGTATGAGTAGAAAAGGGAGTTGTATATTAGCAGTCGTACAGCAATTGGCAAGACAGAGCGATTACGATTAACCAACCCGACGATGCCAGATAACTTACTGATGACGTGATTTATGTGGCAGTCCCACAACATGTTTTCAGAAAAAATAACGCCGAGTGTTTTAAAAGAACGCACAATGTCAATAGGTGACGCATTTAAGATAAGGCTAGTATTCTACGAGACTTGTTTATTTTTAGGACGAAATATAACGGCTTTCGTTTTGCTTGTGTTAATTTTCAGCGAGTTTTCATTTGCCCATGAATTTAATTTTGATAATGTTTTATTTGCAAGACTGATAAGTATGTTTGGCTCGTCGGCAGAAAAAAATAAGCTCGTATCGTCGGCATACATAACAAGTTTTGCTTCTTTATCTATTAAGGCTGCGGTCCCACGGCAGCCATCTTGAACAAGGCGTTAGTTCAACCAATAGATGGCGACACGCACCCGTGGGGTGGCCGAAACATTGGTTCATGGTGGGATGGCTCGAGCACCATCACGTTCCCCTCGTGGCCTTGCTCGCGCCGCTGCCAGCTGTGCTCAGCTGGCTCAATAGCGTGGCCCAGCAAACGCATGTATGCGAGAATGTCAGGCTTTGTATAAATTGTTCTCTGATATAAAGAGATGCGGTTCGGCGGTTGTCACGGGCTTTCGCAATAAATCTTACCAAGAAGGAATCAATTGTTGATTGACGTGTCAATATTCTTTCAATGAAAACTTCTTCTGCAGGAATGCACGCTCAGTAGACTCAATCTTCCAAGACACCAATGGAAGCGGACGTCAAGTAAACTGCTTCGCAATTTACGGTACTTACCTCACCATTACAATGACGACCGAAAAGTGACATAACGAAATATTGTGTTTCACTGGATCCGGAAGATTTTGTAAAGGTTGTTACATTATAGTTCCCAGAAAACAAACGCCGTTGCAATATTTTCGGAAGTACCGACACATATAATGTTGTAAGTACAGCTTAGGAGGAGTATGATGGAAACCATCAGAATAAATAGGAAGACGTTTATTTGCAATGAAGACGCTATGAATGAACGGCGTTTAGCGACGGCAAGTTATGAGCGTATGGGAATTTATAAATTCACGTGATTGCTAACTATGGACATGCGGACAATGACGACCTGTTTTGTCGGGAGATGGAGTAGCGGTGATGACCTGATATCGGACGACTCCTGGCAGACGAACAAGCAAGTTTCTTCTCAGCGAATGGTAAGCGTCCAGTGTCAAGCACAGCACGTGGCTACCGACGTTGTCGACGTTTCGAACACTCCGCTTTTGACAAAAGTGCTGCACCTGGGATAACTTTGTGGAAAGAGTCGAAGGCTTCCTCGAGTTCAGCGCCATCATGAACTGTAACTGAAAACGATCCACTATTCAGTCTGTGGGTGGCGAAACGTATCCGCATCTGCGGAGTCATGGTCGATGCGTACTCTAAGTGGTTGGAAGTTTACACGATGCCTGCCACGATCCGTACATACGCGTCATTGACGTTCTACGCTCTCTTTTCCCTACTTCTGCCCTACCGAAAATACTTTTCTCTGATAACGCGCCAAATCTTGCTTCAAATAAAATAAAAAATCCCCCCCCCCAAAAAAAAAAAACGGCATTAGGCATCACATTAGTGCTCCATACCATCCTGCAACTAACGGGCAAGCAGAACAGATGGTGTGCGAAACGAAGAAAGCCCTCTTGAAGCTTACGGAAGAAGCAGTTCAGTGAAGAATCGCCAGGTTCTTGTTCCAGCAGCACGCGACGGTCTCATCTTACACGGTAAAAACATCCGCCGAAGCAATGTTCGGTGGACGAAGAGCCACACCCCTCGATCTCATGATACTATGGCCATGAATGAAGATCGAGAGATTCCCAGATCTGGAGTAATGGCAGTTTATTCGGTCGGACAACTCGTCTACGTGAGGAATTTCAGCGGAAGTCGGGCCTTCCATGTAAAACTTGAGTAGAAAAGTCCCTATGGTTGACAAGAAGGTGTCATCCCTCTGAATACGTTGGATATCAATGCCCTTGAGTGTAAATATAACGAAATAAAAAAACTCTCTTTGTGTATTGTGTAACTGCCCTTGTATTTGGTAGTAGAGGCTGTGGTGGTGATTTGGAACTTTCACACCAGGCTCCTTTTTCTTATTTTCGCCTCATACTCCTTTGCGGTTTCAGTAGGCTCCAAGAATCTTTTGGAACGGGGACACTTTACGTCAACGAGGCCATTTGTTCCAAGTAGTCAATCAGGGAATGCTGCTAGAAATCCGTCCTTCATATTAACGAATAAGCCGCACATCTGCACATTGCAGTTTTCCTGTTCCACGTACAGTTGTAAAGCAGCATCCTCATTGATTCTACCATATTCTGTTGCGGGTGAAGAAAGGTCTTTGGGAACACGATACTTGAAACAAGTCTGGCACTGTACGTTGTGGTTCGACACCCACTAATATCGTCGTCCTTATAGAGCCTCATCATTTAATCATTACCTCGTCACCTCAAATTGCTCTTCATCAAGAGTAAGTACAATAGGCTACCGCCATATTACAATCCACGAATTGAAAAATTGAGTCGTTCAATCCTTCAATATGTTTATTATTTATATAATGTTATTACGTTACATTACCTCGAGACGATCGACGTCCATCGTCGATCTTCAAATACTTATATAAGGGGGGGGGGGGGGCGATCGGTGGCCGAGTGCATGTCTATACTTCGTTTCAGCTTGGGTCCAGACGCAGCCGATGCTACAAGCGCGAGCTCCGGGCTTTCAGCGTCCCTGCCAAGCACGCGCGCTCGTGCAGTCAAAGCACTGTTCAGGGCAGCATGCCCGCGCTTGTAGCATCGGCTGCGTCTGGACCCAAGCTGAAACGAAGTATAGCGCACACCAGCTCGGAACACGTGGAGCGAAAGCTCGCGCTGAAGAACCCATCCCGCCCCTGCCCGTTTCGATCTGGAAGAGCATCATACCGGCGTGCGGTCGTGTATCACTACTGCGTGGTGCACGTTAAAGACCCCAGGTTTGTGGTTGTACCGCACTGGCTAAATTGCTCATCTACACCTGAGACACCAGACGCCCACTAAGGCAGACTAACTTCCGGCTGTATAAACATACACAATCACAAAGAACACAGCGTGCCGCCTCTTTCCTTTGGACCGTCTTTTTTTTAACCAGCGCAAGCTCGCGCGTTTTCTCTTTTGAGATGGTTAGAACTAACGTTGATTAGAACAGTCGCACATAAAACCCGCGTTTCTCCCACCCCGCCGCTTCCTCCTTTCATTATGTGTAGATGGTTAAAACTAAATAAGCTATAATAATGGTGTATTATTCATATTTAGTTTCAGTTTCAGTCAGGGGAAAGGAGGTTCGCGGGAAGTAGGGCCAATAAATGAGCTGCGCTTAGAGTATCGGCACTCTCTTCCCCGACAGTGTTGTGGGCGCCGCCATTTTGGTGCTTGTGCAGAGCAGGCGCCACTGCCGATCGTCATGATTCAAAACTGCGACTTCCTCAGCATTAGATTCGGTGTTAGGAAGCTCATGTAATATTGCTTTGCTTTGTCGCAAACTGTTTAAAGTGGAGGACGGAAAAGCGTTCCTTGTGATTTCAGATACAGCTTCAAATAACTGGCAACCATGATTTTGAGCCACAATATGGCCAAGTGTCGCTACTCTGAAGCGTAGCTTATTTAATGACACTATTCATGCCCTTGTTCAAGAAGCTTGTAGTACCTGGAAGGGCCATGACGTGAG
>JAZHYW010001240.1:0-100565 GCA_037355805.1 Ixodes ricinus
AGGCTCGGCTTAACGGTGAACGAAAGCTGGCGAACTTGCTACCGACAATTTGCATCATTTTGAGACAGCAGCAAACAATACGACCTTTGGTGTGCGAGCGGGCTGCCTGAGGTGAGACTGCGGGCAATGGCGCAGAGCTTGAGAACTCGAGAGGGTCGCTACTTCGAATCGTTCTTTCGTAGAACGAGGCACTTGCGCTAAAAATGCACGCCTCAGAGAGCCAGGAATGCGGAGCTAGCTCGCGCTTGAAGCTTTGGCAGCAGGCTCGGCTTAGCGGTGAACAAAGCACAGCGAACTTGTACAACAATTTGCATCATTTGGAGACAACAACAAACAATACGACCTTTGGTGTGTGAGTGCGCTCGGAAGAGCGAGACTGCGGGCAATGGCGCAAGAACGAGAACTCGGGAACCAGCTGCTTCGAATCGTTCTTTCGTGGGGCAGGCGCTTGTGCTAAAAATGCACGCCTCAAAGCGGGTGCGGGCCTAGGCTCGCGCTTGAAGCTTCGGCAGCTGGAGCTCGGCTTAACGGTGGGGCTAAGCCGTGAACTTGCTGCAACAGTTTGCATCATTTTTAACGAGACAACAACAAACAACCCGACCTTTGGTGTGTGGGTGCGCTTCCAAGAGTGAGACTGCGGGCAGTGGCGCAAGAACGAGAACTCGGGTCGCTACGCTCGAATCGTTCTTTCGTAGAACAGAAGCTTGACGCGCTAAAAAATACGCCTCAAAGCCGGGAATGCGGGCCTGAGCTCGCGCTTGGAAAGCTTGGCAGCAGGCTCGGCTCAGCGGTAGAACAAAGCTGTGGAAACCTTGTACAGCAATTTGCATCACTGCAGACAACAACAAACAATACGACCTTTGGTGTAGTGGGTGCACTTTTAAGGTGAGACTGCGGGCAATGTGCGCAAGGACAGAGAACTCGAGGTCGCTTTGCTTCAGAAGCGTTCTTTCGTAGAACGAGCACTGCGCGCTGGCAATGCACGCCTCCAAAGCCAGGAACGCGGGCTGGCTCGCGCTTGAAGCTTTGGCCGCGGGCTCAGCAACGGTGAGCAAAGCTGTGAACTTGTACAACAATTTGCATCATTTTAGACAACAACAAACAATACGACCTTTGGTGTGTGCAAATTGCCCCTACAGAGTGAGACTGCGGGCAATGGCGCAAGGAACGAGAGAACTCGAGGTCGCTCGCTTCGAAGTCGTTCTTTCGTGGGAGCGACGCACGCGATGGCAAAATGCCGCCTCAAAGCCAGGAACGCGAGGCTAGCTCGCGCTTGACAGCTTTGGCAAACCGAGCATTGAGGGTGAACAAAGCCGCTGAACTGACGAACAGCAATTTGCGTCATGCTAGGCAACAGCTTATGCAATACGACCTTTGGTGTGTGAGTGCACTTGCTAAGGTGGGACTGCGAGGCAATGGCTGCAAAGAACGAGGCGCTCAGGGGTCGCTCCTTCGAAGCGTTCTTTCGTGGAGCGAGGCACTTGCGCCAAAAATGCACGCCTCAAAGCCAGGAGACGCGGGCTAGCTCGCGCTTGAAGCTTTGGCAGCAGGCTCGGCTTGGCGGTGAACGAAGCTGTGGACTTGCACAACAATTTGCATCATTTTAGACAACAACAAACAATACGACCTTTGGTGTGAGTGCACTTCAAGGTGAGACTGCAGGCAATGGCACAAGAACGAGAACTCGAGGTCGCTACTTCGAAGCGTTCTTTCAGCAGACGAGCACTTGCGCTAAAAATGCACGCCTCAAAGCCAGGGAATGCTGAGCTAGCTCGCGCTTGAAGCTTTGGCAACAGGCTCGGCCTAAGGGTGAACAAAGCTGCTTGAACTTGTACAACAATTTGCATCATTTTGGGCAACAACAAACAATACGACCCTTTGGTGTGTGAGTGCCCCTTTGAGGTGAGACTGCGAGGCTGACTGGGGCCAGGCGCGAGAACTCGAAGGTCGCTACGCTTCGAGAAATCGTTCTTTCGTAGAACGAGCACTCGCGCTAAAAATGCACGCCTCAAAGCCGGGCAGGCGGGCAGCTCGCGGCCAGAAGCTTTTGGCAACAAAGCTCGGCCAGACGGTGAACAAAGCTGTGAACGGCGCAGCAATTTGCATCGCTCGGAGCAACAGCAAACAATACCGGTAGCTGGTGTCAGCAGTGCCGCTTTTGAGGTGAGACTGCGAGGCGATGGCGCCGAGAACGAGAACTCGAGGTCGCTGCTTCGAAGCGTTCTTTCGTCGGTGCGGGCACTTGCGCTAAAAATGCGCGCCTCAAGAGCCGGGAACGCGGGCTAGCTCGCGACTTGAAACTTTGGCAACAGGCTCGGCTTAAGGGTGAACAAAGCTGTGAACTTGTACAACAATTTGCATCATTTTAGACAACAACCGACAATACGACCTTTGGTGTGTGAGGTGCCCCTTTAGAGTGAGACTGCAGGCAATGGGGCAAGAACGAGAAGTCGAGGTCGCTCCTTCGAAGCGTTCTTTCATAGAACGAGCACTTGCGCTAAAAATGCACACCTCAAAGCCAGGAACGTCGGGCTAGCTCGCCGTGAAACTTTGTGCAACAGGCTCAGCAACGGTGAACAAAGCTGTAAACTTGTACAACAATTTGCATCCTTTTAGACAACAACAAACAATACGACCTTTGGTGTGCCTGAGTACCGCTTTAAGGTGAGACTGCAGGCAATGGCGCAAGAACGAGAACTCGAGGTCAGCTGCTTCGGCGTTCTTTCGTGGAACGACGCACGCGCAAAATGCACGCCTCAAAGCCAGGAACGCGGGCTAGCTCGCGCTTGAAGCTTGGCAGCAGGCTCGGCTTAACGGTGAACAAAGCTGTGAACTTGTACAACAATTTGCATCATTTAGACAACAACAAACAGATACGACCTTTGGTGTGTGAGTGCCGCTTTAAGGTGAGACTGCGGGCAATGGCGCAAGAACGAGAACTCGAGGTCGCTACTTCGAAGCGTTCTTTCGCTGGAACGAGGCACTTGCGCTAAAAATGCACGCCTCAAAGACAGGAACGTGGGCTAGCTCGCTCTTGAAGCTTTAGCCAACAGGCTAGGCTAACCAGGGTGAACAAAGCTGTGAACTTGTACAACAATTTGCATCATTTTAGACAACAACAAACAATACGACCTTTGGTGTGTGAGTGCACTCTTAAGGTGAGACTGCAGGCAATGGCGCAAGAACGAGAACTCGAGGTCGCTACTTCGAATCGTTCTTTCAGTAGAACGAGCACTTGCGCTAAAAATGCACGCCTCAAAGCCAGGAACGCGGGCTAGCTCGCGCCTGAAGCTTTGGCAACAGGCTCGGCCTAAGGGTGAACAAAGCTGTGAAGCTTGTACAACAATTTGCATCATTTTAGACAACAACAAACAATACGACCTTTGGTGTGTGAGTGCACTTTTAAAGGTGAGACTGCGGGCAATGGCGCAAGAACGAGAACTCGAGGTCGCTACTTCAGAAGCGTTCTTTCGTAGAACGAGCACTTGCGCTAAAAATGCACGCCTCAAAGACCAGGACACGCGGCCTCGCTCGCGCTTGAAGCTTTGGCAACAGGCTCGGCTTAAGGGTGAACAAAGCTGTGAACTTGTACAACAATTTGCATCATTTTAGACAACAACAAACAATACGACCTTTGGTGTGTGAGTGCGCTTTAAGGTGAGACTGCGGGCAATGGCGCAAGAACGAGAACTCGGGGTCGCTACTTCCGAATCGTTCTTTCGTAGAACAGGCACTTGCGCTAAAAATGCACGCCTCCAAAGCCAGGAACGCGGGCTAGCTCGCGCTTGAAGCTTTCGCAACAGGCTCGGCTTAAGGGTGAACAAAGCTGTGAACTTGTACAACAATTTGCATCATTTTAGACAACAACAAACAATACGACCTTTGGTGTGTAGAGTGCCACTTTTAGGTGAGACTGCGGGCAATGGCGCAGAACGAGAACTCGAGGTCGCTACTTCGAATCGTTCTTTCGTAGAACGAGCACTTGCCGCTAAAAATGCACGCCTCAAAGACCAGGAATGCGGGCTAGCTCGCGCTTGAAACTTTGGCAACAGGCTCGGCTTAATGGTGAACAAAGCTGTGAACTTGTACAACAATTTGCATCATTTTAGACAACAACAAACAATACGACCTTTGGTGTGTGAGTGCACTTTTAAGGTGAGACTGCGGGCAATGGCGCAAGAACGAGAACTCGAGGTCGCTACTTCGAATCGTTCTTTCGTAGAACGAGCACTTGCGCTAAAAATGCACGCCTCAAAGCCAGGAATGCGGGCTAGCTCGCGCTTGAAAGCTTTGGCAACAGGCTCGGCTTAACGGTGAACAAAGCTGTGAACTTGTACAACAATTTGCATCATTTTAGACAACAACAAACAATACGACCTTTGGTGTGTGAGTGCACTTTTAAGGTGAGACTGCGGGCAATGGCGCAAGAACGAGAACTCGAGGTCGCTACTTCGAATCGTTCTTTCGTAGAACGAGCACTTGCGCTAAAAATGCACGCCTCAAAGCCAGGAATGCGGGCTAGCTCGCGCTTGAAGCTTTGGCAACAGGCTCGGCTTAAGGGTGAACAAAGCTGTGAACTTGTACAACAATTTGCATCATTTTAGACAACAACAAACAATACGACCTTTGGTGTGTAGAGTGCACTTTTAAGGTGAGACTGCGGGCAATGGCGCAAGAACGAGAACTCGAGGTCGCTACTTCGAATCGTTCTTTCGTAGAACGAGCACTTGCGCTAAAAATGCACGCCTCAAAGCCAGGAATGCGGGCTAGCTCGCGCTTGAAGCTTTGGCAACAGGCTCGGCTTAAGGGTGAACAAAGCTGTGAACTTGTACAACAATTTGCATCATTTTAGACAACAACAAACAATACGACCTTTGGTGTGTGAGTGCACTTTTAAGGTGAGACTGCGGGCAATGGCGCAAGAACGAGAACTCGAGGTCGCTACTTCAGAATCGTTCTTTCGTAGAACGAGCACTTGCGCTAAAAATGCACGCCTCAAAGCCAGGAACGCGGGCTAGCTCGCGCTTGGAAGCTTTGGCAACAGGCTCGGCTTAAGGGTGAACAAAGCTGTGAACTTGTACAACAATTTGCATCATTTTAGACAACAACAAACAATACGACCTTTGGTGTGTGAGTGCACTTTAAGGTGAGACTGCGGGCAATGGCGCAAGAACGAGAACTCGAGGTCGCTACTTCGAATCGTTCTTTCGTAGAACGAGCACTTGCGCTAAAAATGCACGCCTCAAAGCCAGGAACGCGGGCTAGCTCGCGCTTGAAGCTTTGGCAACAGGCTCGGCTTAAGGGTGAACAAAGCCAGTGAACTTGTACAACAATTTGCATCATTTTAGACAACAACAAACAATACGACCTTTGGTGTGTGAGTGCACTTTTAAGGTGAGACTGCGGGCAATGGCGCAAGAACGAGAACTCGAGGTCGCTACTTCGAATCGTTCTTTCGTAGAACGAGCACTTGCGCTAAAAATGCACGCCTCAAAGACCAGGAACGCGGGCTAGCTCGCGCTTGAAGCTTTGGCAACAGGCTCGGCTTAAGGGTGAACAAAGCTGTGAACTTGTACAACAATTTGCATCATTTTAGACAACAACAAACAATACGACCTTTGGTGTGTGAGTGCACTTTTAAGGTGAGACTGCAGGCAATGGCGCAAGAACGAGAACTCGAGGTCGCTACTTCGAATCGTTCTTTCGTAGAACGAGCACTTGCGCTAAAAATGCACGCCTCAAAGCCAGGAACGCGGGCTAGCTCGCGCTTGAAGCTTTGGCAACAGGCTCGGCTTAAGGGTGAACAAAGCTGTGAACTTGTACAACAATTTGCATCATTTTAGACAACAACAAACAATACGACCTTTGGTGTGTGAGTGCACTTTTAAGGTGAGACTGCAGGCAATGGCGCAAGAACGAGAACTCGAGGTCGCTACTTCGAATCGTTCTTTCGTAGAACGAGCACTTGCGCTAAAAATGCACGCCTCAAAGCCAGGAACGCGGGCTAGCTCGCGCTTGAAGCTTTGGCAACAGGCTCGGCTTAAGGGTGAACAAAGCTGTGAACTTGTACAACAATTTGCATCATTTTAGACAACAACAAACAATACGACCTTTGGTGTGTGAGTGCACTTTAAGGTGAGACTGCGGGCAATGGCGCAAGAACGAGAACTCGAGGTCGCTACTTCGAATCGTTCTTTCGTAGAACGAGCACTTGCGCTAAAAATGCACGCCTCAAAGCCAGGAACGCGGGCTAGCTCGCGCTTGAAGCTTTGGCAACAGGCTCGGCTTAAGGGTGAACAAAGCTGTGAACTTGTACAACAATTTGCATCATTTTAGACAACAACAAACAATACGACCTTTGGTGTGTGAGTGCACTTTTAAGGTGAGACTGCAGGCAATGGCGCAAGAACGAGAACTCGAGGTCGCTGCTTCGAATCGTTCTTTCGTAGAACGAGCACTTGCGCTAAAAATGCACGCCTCAAAGCCAGGAACGCGGGCTAGCTCGCGCTTGAAGCTTTGGCAACAGGCTCGGCTTAAGGGTGAACAAAGCTGTGAACTTGTACAACAATTTGCATCATTTTAGACAACAACAAACAATACGACCTTTGGTGTGTGAGTGCCCTTTTAAGGTGAGACTGCAGGCAATGGCGCAAGAACGAGAACTCGAGGTCGCTGCTTCGAATCGTTCTTTCGTAGAACGAGCACTTGCGCTAAAAATGCACGCCTCAAAGCCAGGAACGCGGGCTAGCTCGCGCTTGAAGCTTTGGCAACAGGCTCGGCTTAAGGGTGAACAAAGCTGTGAACTTGTACAACAATTTGCATCATTTTAGACAACAACAAACAATACGACCTTTGGTGTGTGAGTGCCCTTTTAAGGTGAGACTGCAGGCAATGGCGCAAGAACGAGAACTCGAGGTCGCTGCTTCGAATCGTTCTTTCGTAGAACGAGCACTTGCGCTAAAAATGCACGCCTCAAAGCCAGGAACGCGGGCTAGCTCGCGCTTGAAGCTTTGGCAACAGGCTCGGCTTAAGGGTGAACAAAGCTGTGAACTTGTACAACAATTTGCATCATTTTAGACAACAACAAACAATACGACCTTTGGTGTGTGAGTGCACCTTTAAGGTGAGACTGCAGGCAATGGCGCAAGAACGAGAACTCGAGGTCGCTACTTCGAATCGTTCTTTCGTAGAACGAGCACTTGCGCTAAAAATGCACGCCTCAAAGCCAGGAACGCGGGCTAGCTCGCGCTTGAAGCTTTGGCAACAGGCTCGGCTTAAGGGTGAACAAAGCTGTGAACTTGTACAACAATTTGCATCATTTTAGACAACAACAAACAATACGACCTTTGGTGTGTGAGTGCCCTTTTAAGGTGAGACTGCAGGCAATGGCGCAAGAACGAGAACTCGAGGTCGCTGCTTCGAAGCGTTCTTTCGTAGAACGAGCACTTGCGCTAAAAATGCACGCCTCAAAGCCAGGAACGCGGGCTAGCTCGCGCTTGAAGCTTTGGCAACAGGCTCGGCTTAAGGGTGAACAAAGCTGTGAACTTGTACAACAATTTGCATCATTTTAGACAACAACAAACAATACGACCTTTGGTGTGTGAGTGCCCTTTTAAGGTGAGACTGCAGGCAATGGCGCAAGAACGAGAACTCGAGGTCGCTGCTTCGAAGCGTTCTTTCGTAGAACGAGCACTTGCGCTAAAAATGCACGCCTCAAAGCCAGGAACGCGGGCTAGCTCGCGCTTGAAGCTTTGGCAACAGGCTCGGCTTAAGGGTGAACAAAGCTGTGAACTTGTACAACAATTTGCATCATTTTAGACAACAACAAACAATACGACCTTTGGTGTGTGAGTGCCCTTTAAGGTGAGACTGCAGGCAATGGCGCAAGAACGAGAACTCGAGGTCGCTGCTTCGAAGCGTTCTTTCGTAGAACGAGCACTTGCGCTAAAAATGCACGCCTCAAAGCCAGGAACGCGGGCTAGCTCGCGCTTGAAGCTTTGGCAACAGGCTCGGCTTAAGGGTGAACAAAGCTGTGAACTTGTACAACAATTTGCATCATTTTAGACAACAACAAACAATACGACCTTTGGTGTGTGAGTGCCCCTTTAAGGTGAGACTGCAGGCAATGGCGCAAGAACGAGAACTCGAGGTCGCTGCTTCGAAGCGTTCTTTCGTAGAACGAGCACTTGCGCTAAAAATGCACGCCTCAAAGCCAGGAACGCGGGCTAGCTCGCGCTTGAAGCTTTGGCAACAGGCTCGGCTTAAGGGTGAACAAAGCTGTGAACTTGTACAACAATTTGCATCATTTTAGACAACAACAAACAATACGACCTTTGGTGTGTGAGTGCCCTTTAAGGTGAGACTGCAGGCAATGGCGCAAGAACGAGAACTCGAGGTCGCTGCTTCGAAGCGTTCTTTCGTAGAACGAGCACTTGCGCTAAAAATGCACGCCTCAAAGCCAGGAACGCGGGCTAGCTCGCGCTTGAAGCTTTGGCAACAGGCTCGGCTTAAGGGTGAACAAAGCTGTGAACTTGTACAACAATTTGCATCATTTTAGACAACAACAAACAATACGACCTTTGGTGTGTGAGTGCCCCTTTAAGGTGAGACTGCAGGCAATGGCGCAAGAACGAGAACTCGAGGTCGCTGCTTCGAAGCGTTCTTTCGTAGAACGAGCACTTGCGCTAAAAATGCACGCCTCAAAGCCAGGAACGCGGGCTAGCTCGCGCTTGAAGCTTTGGCAACAGGCTCGGCTTAAGGGTGAACAAAGCTGTGAACTTGTACAACAATTTGCATCATTTTAGACAACAACAAACAATACGACCTTTGGTGTGTGAGTGCCCCTTTAAGGTGAGACTGCAGGCAATGGCGCAAGAACGAGAACTCGAGGTCGCTGCTTCGAAGCGTTCTTTCGTAGAACGAGCACTTGCGCTAAAAATGCACGCCTCAAAGCCAGGAACGCGGGCTAGCTCGCGCTTGAAGCTTTGGCAACAGGCTCGGCTTAAGGGTGAACAAAGCTGTGAACTTGTACAACAATTTGCATCATTTTAGACAACAACAAACAATACGACCTTTGGTGTGTGAGTGCCCTTTAAGGTGAGACTGCAGGCAATGGCGCAAGAACGAGAACTCGAGGTCGCTGCTTCGAAGCGTTCTTTCGTAGAACGAGCACTTGCGCTAAAAATGCACGCCTCAAAGCCAGGAACGCGGGCTAGCTCGCGCTTGAAGCTTTGGCAACAGGCTCGGCTTAAGGGTGAACAAAGCTGTGAACTTGTACAACAATTTGCATCATTTTAGACAACAACAAACAATACGACCTTTGGTGTGTGAGTGCCCCTTTAAGGTGAGACTGCAGGCAATGGCGCAAGAACGAGAACTCGAGGTCGCTGCTTCGAAGCGTTCTTTCGTAGAACGAGCACTTGCGCTAAAAATGCACGCCTCAAAGCCAGGAACGCGGGCTAGCTCGCGCTTGAAGCTTTGGCAACAGGCTCGGCTTAAGGGTGAACAAAGCTGTGAACTTGTACAACAATTTGCATCATTTTAGACAACAACAAACAATACGACCTTTGGTGTGTGAGTGCCCTTTAAGGTGAGACTGCAGGCAATGGCGCAAGAACGAGAACTCGAGGTCGCTGCTTCGAAGCGTTCTTTCGTAGAACGAGCACTTGCGCTAAAAATGCACGCCTCAAAGCCAGGAACGCGGGCTAGCTCGCGCTTGAAGCTTTGGCAACAGGCTCGGCTTAAGGGTGAACAAAGCTGTGAACTTGTACAACAATTTGCATCATTTTAGACAACAACAAACAATACGACCTTTGGTGTGTGAGTGCCCCTTTAAGGTGAGACTGCAGGCAATGGCGCAAGAACGAGAACTCGAGGTCGCTGCTTCGAAGCGTTCTTTCGTAGAACGAGCACTTGCGCTAAAAATGCACGCCTCAAAGCCAGGAACGCGGGCTAGCTCGCGCTTGAAGCTTTGGCAACAGGCTCGGCTTAAGGGTGAACAAAGCTGTGAACTTGTACAACAATTTGCATCATTTTAGACAACAACAAACAATACGACCTTTGGTGTGTGAGTGCCCCTTTAAGGTGAGACTGCAGGCAATGGCGCAAGAACGAGAACTCGAGGTCGCTGCTTCGAAGCGTTCTTTCGTAGAACGAGCACTTGCGCTAAAAATGCACGCCTCAAAGCCAGGAACGCGGGCTAGCTCGCGCTTGAAGCTTTGGCAACAGGCTCGGCTTAAGGGTGAACAAAGCTGTGAACTTGTACAACAATTTGCATCATTTTAGACAACAACAAACAATACGACCTTTGGTGTGTGAGTGCCCCTTTAAGGTGAGACTGCAGGCAATGGCGCAAGAACGAGAACTCGAGGTCGCTGCTTCGAAGCGTTCTTTCGTAGAACGAGCACTTGCGCTAAAAATGCACGCCTCAAAGCCAGGAACGCGGGCTAGCTCGCGCTTGAAGCTTTGGCAACAGGCTCGGCTTAAGGGTGAACAAAGCTGTGAACTTGTACAACAATTTGCATCATTTTAGACAACAACAAACAATACGACCTTTGGTGTGTGAGTGCCCTTTAAGGTGAGACTGCAGGCAATGGCGCAAGAACGAGAACTCGAGGTCGCTGCTTCGAAGCGTTCTTTCGTAGAACGAGCACTTGCGCTAAAAATGCACGCCTCAAAGCCAGGAACGCGGGCTAGCTCGCGCTTGAAGCTTTGGCAACAGGCTCGGCTTAAGGGTGAACAAAGCTGTGAACTTGTACAACAATTTGCATCATTTTAGACAACAACAAACAATACGACCTTTGGTGTGTGAGTGCCCCTTTAAGGTGAGACTGCAGGCAATGGCGCAAGAACGAGAACTCGAGGTCGCTGCTTCGAAGCGTTCTTTCGTAGAACGAGCACTTGCGCTAAAAATGCACGCCTCAAAGCCAGGAACGCGGGCTAGCTCGCGCTTGAAGCTTTGGCAACAGGCTCGGCTTAAGGGTGAACAAAGCTGTGAACTTGTACAACAATTTGCATCATTTTAGACAACAACAAACAATACGACCTTTGGTGTGTGAGTGCCCCTTTAAGGTGAGACTGCAGGCAATGGCGCAAGAACGAGAACTCGAGGTCGCTGCTTCGAAGCGTTCTTTCGTAGAACGAGCACTTGCGCTAAAAATGCACGCCTCAAAGCCAGGAACGCGGGCTAGCTCGCGCTTGAAGCTTTGGCAACAGGCTCGGCTTAAGGGTGAACAAAGCTGTGAACTTGTACAACAATTTGCATCATTTTAGACAACAACAAACAATACGACCTTTGGTGTGTGAGTGCCCCTTTAAGGTGAGACTGCAGGCAATGGCGCAAGAACGAGAACTCGAGGTCGCTGCTTCGAAGCGTTCTTTCGTAGAACGAGCACTTGCGCTAAAAATGCACGCCTCAAAGCCAGGAACGCGGGCTAGCTCGCGCTTGAAGCTTTGGCAACAGGCTCGGCTTAAGGGTGAACAAAGCTGTGAACTTGTACAACAATTTGCATCATTTTAGACAACAACAAACAATACGACCTTTGGTGTGTGAGTGCCCTTTTAAGGTGAGACTGCAGGCAATGGCGCAAGAACGAGAACTCGAGGTCGCTGCTTCGAAGCGTTCTTTCGTAGAACGAGCACTTGCGCTAAAAATGCACGCCTCAAAGCCAGGAACGCGGGCTAGCTCGCGCTTGAAGCTTTGGCAACAGGCTCGGCTTAAGGGTGAACAAAGCTGTGAACTTGTACAACAATTTGCATCATTTTAGACAACAACAAACAATACGACCTTTGGTGTGTGAGTGCCCCTTTAAGGTGAGACTGCAGGCAATGGCGCAAGAACGAGAACTCGAGGTCGCTGCTTCGAAGCGTTCTTTCGTAGAACGAGCACTTGCGCTAAAAATGCACGCCTCAAAGCCAGGAACGCGGGCTAGCTCGCGCTTGAAGCTTTGGCAACAGGCTCGGCTTAAGGGTGAACAAAGCTGTGAACTTGTACAACAATTTGCATCATTTTAGACAACAACAAACAATACGACCTTTGGTGTGTGAGTGCCCTTTAAGGTGAGACTGCAGGCAATGGCGCAAGAACGAGAACTCGAGGTCGCTGCTTCGAAGCGTTCTTTCGTAGAACGAGCACTTGCGCTAAAAATGCACGCCTCAAAGCCAGGAACGCGGGCTAGCTCGCGCTTGAAGCTTTGGCAACAGGCTCGGCTTAAGGGTGAACAAAGCTGTGAACTTGTACAACAATTTGCATCATTTTAGACAACAACAAACAATACGACCTTTGGTGTGTGAGTGCCCCTTTAAGGTGAGACTGCAGGCAATGGCGCAAGAACGAGAACTCGAGGTCGCTGCTTCGAAGCGTTCTTTCGTAGAACGAGCACTTGCGCTAAAAATGCACGCCTCAAAGCCAGGAACGCGGGCTAGCTCGCGCTTGAAGCTTTGGCAACAGGCTCGGCTTAAGGGTGAACAAAGCTGTGAACTTGTACAACAATTTGCATCATTTTAGACAACAACAAACAATACGACCTTTGGTGTGTGAGTGCCCCTTTAAGGTGAGACTGCAGGCAATGGCGCAAGAACGAGAACTCGAGGTCGCTGCTTCGAAGCGTTCTTTCGTAGAACGAGCACTTGCGCTAAAAATGCACGCCTCAAAGCCAGGAACGCGGGCTAGCTCGCGCTTGAAGCTTTGGCAACAGGCTCGGCTTAAGGGTGAACAAAGCTGTGAACTTGTACAACAATTTGCATCATTTTAGACAACAACAAACAATACGACCTTTGGTGTGTGAGTGCCCTTTAAGGTGAGACTGCAGGCAATGGCGCAAGAACGAGAACTCGAGGTCGCTGCTTCGAAGCGTTCTTTCGTAGAACGAGCACTTGCGCTAAAAATGCACGCCTCAAAGCCAGGAACGCGGGCTAGCTCGCGCTTGAAGCTTTGGCAACAGGCTCGGCTTAAGGGTGAACAAAGCTGTGAACTTGTACAACAATTTGCATCATTTTAGACAACAACAAACAATACGACCTTTGGTGTGTGAGTGCCCCTTTAAGGTGAGACTGCAGGCAATGGCGCAAGAACGAGAACTCGAGGTCGCTGCTTCGAAGCGTTCTTTCGTAGAACGAGCACTTGCGCTAAAAATGCACGCCTCAAAGCCAGGAACGCGGGCTAGCTCGCGCTTGAAGCTTTGGCAACAGGCTCGGCTTAAGGGTGAACAAAGCTGTGAACTTGTACAACAATTTGCATCATTTTAGACAACAACAAACAATACGACCTTTGGTGTGTGAGTGCCCCTTTAAGGTGAGACTGCAGGCAATGGCGCAAGAACGAGAACTCGAGGTCGCTGCTTCGAAGCGTTCTTTCGTAGAACGAGCACTTGCGCTAAAAATGCACGCCTCAAAGCCAGGAACGCGGGCTAGCTCGCGCTTGAAGCTTTGGCAACAGGCTCGGCTTAAGGGTGAACAAAGCTGTGAACTTGTACAACAATTTGCATCATTTTAGACAACAACAAACAATACGACCTTTGGTGTGTGAGTGCCCCTTTAAGGTGAGACTGCAGGCAATGGCGCAAGAACGAGAACTCGAGGTCGCTGCTTCGAAGCGTTCTTTCGTAGAACGAGCACTTGCGCTAAAAATGCACGCCTCAAAGCCAGGAACGCGGGCTAGCTCGCGCTTGAAGCTTTGGCAACAGGCTCGGCTTAAGGGTGAACAAAGCTGTGAACTTGTACAACAATTTGCATCATTTTAGACAACAACAAACAATACGACCTTTGGTGTGTGAGTGCCCCTTTAAGGTGAGACTGCAGGCAATGGCGCAAGAACGAGAACTCGAGGTCGCTGCTTCGAAGCGTTCTTTCGTAGAACGAGCACTTGCGCTAAAAATGCACGCCTCAAAGCCAGGAACGCGGGCTAGCTCGCGCTTGAAGCTTGGCAACAGGCTCGGCTTAAGGGTGAACAAAGCTGTGAACTTGTACAACAATTTGCATCATTTTAGACAACAACAAACAATACGACCTTTGGTGTGTGAGTGCACTTTTAAGGTGAGACTGCAGGCAATGGCGCAAGAACGAGAACTCGAGGTCGCTGCTTCGAAGCGTTCTTTCGTAGAACGAGCACTTGCGCTAAAAATGCACGCCTCAAAGCCAGGAACGCGGGTTAGCTCGCGCTTGAAGCTTTGGCAACAGGCTCGGCTTAAGGGTGAACAAAGCTGTGAACTTGTACAACAGATTTGCATCATTTTAGACAACAACAAACAATACGACCTTTGGTGTGCGAGTGCCCCTTTGAGGTGAGACTGCAGGCAATGGCGCAAGAACGATGAACTCGAGGTCGCTACTTCGAAGCGTTCTTTCGTGGAACGAGCACTTGCGCTAAAAATGCACGCCTCAAAGCCAGGAACGCGGGCTAGCTCGCGCTTGAAGCTTTGGCAACAGGCTCGGTCTTAAGGGTGAACAAAGCTGTGAACTTGTACAACAATTTGCATCATTTTAGACAACAACAAACAATACGACCTTTGGTGTGTGAGTGCCCCTTTAAGGTGAGACTGCAGGCAATGGCGCAAGAACGAGAACTCGAGGTCGCTACTTCGAAGCGTTCTTTCGTAGAACGAGCACTTGCGCTAAAAATGCACGCCTCAAAGCCAGGAACGCGGGTTAGCTCGCGCTTGAAGCTTTGGCAACAGGCTCGGCTTAAAGGCCGACGACCAGACCCGATATTCTGCAAGGCAGAAGGTCCTCCTCACCCTGGGGAGGAGGAAACAGGCAACGGTGGACAGGGTAGAGGGGGCGAGGAGGAAGAGGGGAAAAGTGGAAAGCGCGAACTGGTCGTCGGTCTTTAAGGGTGAACAAAGCTGTGAACTTGTACAACAATTTGCATCATTTTAGACAACAACAAACAATACGACCTTTGGTGTGTGAGTGCCCCTTTAAGGTGAGACTGCAGGCAATGGCGCAAGAACGAGAACTCGAGGTCGCTACTTCGAAGCGTTCTTTCGTAGAACGAGCACTTGCGCTAAAAATGCACGCCTCAAAGCCAGGAACGCGGGTTAGCTCGCGCTTGAAGCTTTGGCAACAGGCTCGGCTAAGGCCGACGACCAGACCCGATATTCTGCAAGGCAGAAGGTCCTCCTCACCCTGGGGGAGGAGGAAACAGGCAACGGTGGACAGGGTAGAGGGGGCGAGGAGGAAGAGGGGGAAAAGTGGAAAGCGCGAACTGGTCGTCGGTCTTTAAGGGTGAACAAAGCTGTGAACTTGCACAACAATTTGCATCATTTTAGACAACAACAAACAATACGACCTTTGGTGTGTGAGTGCACTTTTAAGGTGAGACTGCAGGCAATGGCGCAAGAACGAGAACTCGAGGTCGCTACTTCGAAGCGTTCTTTCGTAGAACGAGCACTTGCGCTAAAAATGCACGCCTCAAAGCCAGGAACGCGGGTTAGCTCGCGCTTGAAGCTTTGGCAACAGGCTCGGCTTAAAGGCCGACGACCAGACCCGATATTCTGCAAGGCAGAAGGTCCTCCTCACCCTGGGGGAGGAGGAAACGGGCAACGGTGGACAGGGTAGAGGGGGCGAGGAGGAAGAGGGAAAAGTGGAAAGCGCGAACTGGTCGTCGGTCTTTAAGGGTGAACAAAGCTGTGAACTTGCACAACAATTTGCATCATTTTAGACAACAACAAACAATACGACCTTTGGTGTGTGAGTGCCCCTTTAAGGTGAGACTGCAGGCAATGGCGCAAGAACGAGAACTCGAGGTCGCTACTTCGAAGCGTTCTTTCGTAGAACGAGCACTTGCGCTAAAAATGCACGCCTCAAAGCCAGGAACGCGGGTTAGCTCGCGCTTGAAGCTTTGGCAACAGGCTCGGCTTAAAGGCCGACGACCAGACCCGATATTCTGCAAGGCAGAAGGTCCTCCTCACCCTGGGGGAGGAGGAAACAGGCAACGGTGGACAGGGTAGAGGGGGGCGAGGAGGAAGAGGGGGAAAAGTGGAAAGCGCGAACTGGTCGTCGGTCTTTAAGGGTGAACAAAGCTGTGAACTTGCACAACAATTTGCATCATTTTAGACAACAACAAACAATACGACCTTTGGTGTGTGAGTGCACTTTTAAGGTGAGACTGCAGGCAATGGCGCAAGAACGAGAACTCGAGGTCACTGCTTCGAATCGTTCTTTCGTAGAACGAGCACTTGCGCTAAAAATGCACGCCTCAAAGCCAGGAACGCGGGTTAGCTCGCGCTTGAAGCTTTGGCAACAGGCTCGGCTTAAAGGCCGACGACCAGACCCGATATTCTGCAAGGCAGAAGGTCCTCCTCACCCTGGGGGAGGAGGAAACAGAGCAACGGTGGACAGGGTAGAGGGGGCGAGGAGGAAGAGGGGGAAAAGTGGAAAGCGCGAACTGGTCGTCGGTCTTTAAGGGTGAACAAAGCTGTGAACTTGCACAACAATTTGCATCATTTTAGACAACAACAAACAATACGACCTTTGGTGTGTGAGTGCACTTTTAAGGTGAGACTGCAGGCAATGGCGCAAGAACGAGAACTCGAGGTCGCTACTTCGAAGCGTTCTTTCGTAGAACGAGCACTTGCGCTAAAAATGCACGCCTCAAAGCCAGGAACGCGGGTTAGCTCGCGCTTGAAGCTTTGGCAACAGGCTCGGCTTAAAGGCCGACGACCAGACCCGATATTCTGCAAGGCAGAAGGTCCTCCTCACCCTGGGGGAGGAGGAAACAGGCAACGGTGGACAGGGTAGAGGGGGCGAGGAGGAAGAGGGGGAAAAGTGGAAAGCGCGAACTGGTCGTCGGTCTTTAAGGGTGAACAAAGCTGTGAACTTGCACAACAATTTGCATCATTTTAGACAACAACAAACAATACGACCTTTGGTGTGTGAGTGCACTTTTAAGGTGAGACTGCAGGCAATGGCGCAAGAACGAGAACTCGAGGTCGCTGCTTCGAATCGTTCTTTCGTAGAACGAGCACTTGCGCTAAAAATGCACGCCTCAAAGCCAGGAACGCGGGTTAGCTCGCGCTTGAAGCTTTGGCAACAGGCTCGGCTTAAAGGCCGACGACCAGACCCGATATTCTGCAAGGCAGAAGGTCCTCCTCACCCTGGGGGAGGAGGAAACAGGCAACGGTGGACAGGGTAGAGGGGGGCGAGGAGGAAGAGGGGGAAAAGTGGAAAGCGCGAACTGGTCGTCGGTCTTTAAGGGTGAACAAAGCTGTGAACTTGCACAACAATTTGCATCATTTTAGACAACAACAAACAATACGACCTTTGGTGTGTGAGTGCCCCTTTAAGGTGAGACTGCAGGCAATGGCGCAAGAACGAGAACTCGAGGTCGCTACTTCGAAGCGTTCTTTCGTAGAACGAGCACTTGCTCGTTCTACGAAAGAACGTAGAACGAGCACTTGCTCGTTCTACGTTCTACTGCTTGAGTGTAAACGCTGAGATGAGTTTGACTGTTGGCGTTCCTCGCGAAAGTTGTGCGGCTTGACTTTGGAGAGCTGAGCGGCGCCGTGAAAAGGGGGGGGGGGGAACGGATGGCAAAGGTGGTGCGAACAGTGCGGGTAGGGAGGCGTTTTTTTTCTTTTGTGAGCTTGCGATTGTTGTGTTTTCTTTACGTTTCCGTGAGCAGATGGATGAGCTTGAAGGGGTGCTCAGGCGTCGCAGAAACAAAGCTGTAGAAAGGTTTTTGTGTTGTTGACATGGATGATGGCGCCTTCCGCGTGTAAGGAAGGAGAGTCGTGGGCTGGGGAGGTGTGTTGAAAGTGTTCGCAGTGCAAGGAACTGAAGTTTGTTTGCCAGTGATGTCATGGCGTCATTCAATAGTTTCCATTTAAACACTTATCTGTTGCTGATATCGAATAATCATAAGGGAAAAATCATTTCTTGGCGCGACGAAGAAAAAGTAAGTGGTTCACGTCTGAGGTGAGCACAAATCAGTGTTGGGTTTACCGTTTCGCTTTGCATTCGATAGGTTAATAGTGTTGAGAACTTCAAATACTGTACACCCCTTTATTTTCGCAGCCCCTATTTTTTTGCGAATCGGTCATAGAGGACCTAATCGCGGCTACTAAATTGCGCGATTTCCAGACACCTGCATTGAATTTGAAACTGTTAAGGACCGAAAAGTTGGCGTTCCTTCAAGCTTCGCAAATATTTCAATTCGTGAAGATTAGGGGCTCGAGATTATCAAGGGTTTATCCCTATTTGAAGTGTACTTCAAGTTCATACTTTACATAAATTTTTAACGCGTTTTCAATATATACATGTAGTCGTAAATGAAAACTGAAAGTGTGCTTTTATTGTACTTAAGAATATTATATATAGGTAACATGCATTTGAAATACATTTGTACATATTTTAAGCGTATTAGGCTGCGCACAGGTCTGCTATGCGGCGCTGAGGTCACGGAACAGCCACGGCTGCCGTGTTGGAGCTAATAGTGTCTGTGATAGTTCAGATAAGTATTGGTATTCGATATTCAATTCAACATTCAAATTTTTGGCCGCTATTCGGCACTATTAAAATAAAATTCGATTCGAGATAGATTGGTACGATATGCATGCTACTTAAAAGCAAAACAAATGGCAGACCGAAAGGCGGAAAGCGAATGATACCCGAAGGGACAAAATCTACTCCTCCTTTATAATTCGTCTTTCAAAGTGTCCTAATTGGTCTTCAATGGGACACAGGTTGGTCCCCACTTAAAAGGACTTTAATAAGAGGGTAAGTGAACACCAAATGGGGGAACGTTAGTCCCCAGTTGTTAGGATGACGGCTTCAAAAGAGAACACAAGTAGCTGCCCAAATAGGTGAACTTGAACTTTGAGGCCCTTGAGTAGGGAACAAAAACGCGCATTGAAACTGATCAAACGTTCTACCTAAATGGGGTGAATGCAAAGCAACTAAAAAAGGGAAGGACTAATATCACTTTTTGCCACTTTAGAGGATGACATCGAGTTAGTCCCGCAAAAATACATGATACTACCCGTCTTTTTTTTCTTTTTTTTTAAGAGCACATAGGCTTACGATTTGGCTTGGAGCATACGAGGCTACTTTCTCTCACATAATCAATGACCTAGAAGCGCAGTGACGGGGTGTATAATATTTTTTTTGTAAGCCGACACTTGTTACACGTGAACCTTATAATGGAATCCCCACTTCGGTATTTTATGATTGATCTTCAACAACGCGATTCCCATTACAAGCTTCTTTTTTCGTTTGTTACCGTCCCCAGTGGCAACGACACAGGCGCACAGCTTCGCAGAAGCCGCCTGATGCAGCACCGATGCCGGTCGGCATCGAACGATCATTTTCAAGTCGTAAGACAAGCGCGGAGGATGATAATGTCTCGGATGGAGAAGGCTCAACGAGTGTAAACGAAAAAATAAAGATTTAAGTTGTGCCAGTAACAAAAATAAGAACAAATGTCGAGAAAGCAGCATCGATGGCGGCAGCAGCAGGCGACGCTGCGTCGGCGGGACAGCTGGCTAGAGCGAGAGAGAATGTACCTAATCTGTACGCGGCAATATAATTTTAAAAAGTGAGTGGATATAGGTAAATTATGCGGAAGCGTCGATTGCGTGTATTGTTTCAAATGCGCCAAGATTGAGGATGAACTATTTCAGAACAATTAGGAGTCATCGCGACCTAGGCGCGGCTGTTTACGTTACCGAAATAGAGTAACAATAAATAGTTACTTACTGAAAAAGTAACTAATTAGTACCCTACTGTTTACTCCTATTCAAACGGAATGCGGTGCTTGAAAGTATGAGTGCTATCGTCTCGTTTCTCTTAACGTGTCGCTTCTGTGAAGCAGTAGCCGTTTCTAATATTTATTGTCGGTAATAATTCCTTGTTAACGGATTCATTCAGAGATAACTGTGACTGTACTGACACAACTTATGCACATCCTTTTACATTCCATCTATCGTTTTCTGGTCGTTCAAATTACACACGAGAGTTGGGGTGAAAACTATAGGTTGGGTATTTGTGGTGTTTCCTTCCAGAAGTAACTCCTTACTCGTTACTCGTTCGGAAAGTAACGAAATGCGTTACACGTTCCTCAAAAAGTAGCTAAGTAGCTACTTTGTTACCGAACAAACTAACTTGGTACAATCAACGCGCTACCTTTAGCACTTCTCACAAATCTGACTTTAGTCTTTGAAAACATTGAAGGACCGAAATGACTATTCCCATGGCAAGAAATATTCCTTAACCAATCGCATCACGAGGTTTTGAATGTCTGATATGCTTATAGTCGGTGACAGAGTCAAGAACGAAGTGAAAGCTCCTCCCACCCCTTTCCACTTCAACGGAGCAAGCGGAGGAGAGGAGGTCGCCTCCTCTCCCGCGTTCGCTCTACGAAAGTGGAAAGAGGTGGGAGGGGCTTCCACCTCGTTCTTGACTTGTCATTGACTATAGTTGGCAGGCGGGACGGCGCTGTTGAAGCGTCTTTCGCATCGCTGTTCGTTGAAGCCTGGCCTGTCCTCGGCGTTCAGGTCATCCTCTTGGACGAGCCCACGCTGGGCCTGGACTCGCAGGACAAGCGTCGCGTCTGGGCCGTCCTGCTGAATATGCGCGCCAAGAGCACCATCGTGCTGTCCACTCACGACGTGGAAGAGGCTGACCTCCTCGCCGACCGCATCCTTCTCATGGGCCAGAGAACCCTGCTGTGCAGCGGGTCCCCGCGCTATGTCGAGGCACTACTCGGTGGGTATCTCGCAACCCGCAGGGCCCACGTCCGCTGCTCGAGCTGGACGCCAGAGTCCTTTGTTCCTGCGCACATTTAAAGATACCGGCGGGCAGCGGCAACTACAGTCATAATTGGTTCCTGGAAGGCGTCTTCGCCGGGCGTGTTTAGCCCGGCGAAGACCCACCATCAAGAATGGTCCCGAGGTGGCACCCGAATTCCATCACAGAAGCCGGTCTGTCATGATGTCAGATGCCAGGATCTTGGTGGTTGGTGCTAGGAGTCTCGGGAAAGAGCACAAGCGAACGCGAGTGTCGCTGTCATCACGGAGTCTCAGATTTTGGCTGCTCAAGTTTATGTGGACTGTCAAGCTAGAGAACGACATGTAGCAGAACAGGCGCCTGCCACATCTGCCTCTGCTCTTGAGACACCGCCAGTCTCACTTTGTGGCGACAGCATGAAACTTGTATGACGTCTTCAAGCGAAAATCGAGGGACCACTTTTTAGGATACGGTAAACGCACCAGTCGGAGACCCGTTCCAGGCACCATATTATTGGCGACTCCCGCCAAATCGACACCACTTAGCGGAAACCACGTGAAGCTACGAAACGAGGTCCTTTTGCAAATGTCGTCTGCTTTCGCTGCTTGGTTTTCGTAGGCATCATGGTTTCACGTGTTTTTTTTTAAATATAAAGATCACTTAGATAATTGCGGTTCAGAGGTGCTGCAACAAGATAAAAGATACATCTTAATGGTATGCAATTGTCCCCTTTCGCCAGACGAACAAGAATGCCATCATATAGAAAAATGTACCGGTGCGAATCTAGGAGTAAAACGCAGTAACTGGAGTAGCTTTATCAAATGTAGATCGCCGCATATGACGTCTCAGCGAAAGAGAAACGTGAACGAATGCTTAGAAACTCTGTTTTGTTTTTATTTAAAGGAATATTGGAGCCCTATATATTTCAAACATCAGCCAATTAGGTTGTCGTCGTTCACGCTATAAAATGTGATCACGATGGCATGTTGACAGCTGTGGAAGCCCATTGCCACGCCCGCCAGAGGCTAATTTACTCGAAAACCTCATTTTCGCGAAGAACCTAGCAATCGCGAAATATTTTTGTCTTAAAAAGTCAAGCAAAACCACATGGCGCATGCAATATTTGGACCCTCCGCTTTGTTTAGCGCGCAAACACAGATGCATAGAATCTCCCATACGTCTGTGTAGGTTTCCAATCAAATAATATATAACTTGTATAATAATCTAAAACCCGGAACGCATGCTAACGTAAACAAGTCTATTCCATGCCTTCGTTGGCATTTTTGCCGATGTATAGTCTCGAAGTATTTCGTCTTGACACTCCTGAGACTTCTTAGCATAATTGATATTAGGAGTATTAAATGGATGCTGAAGAGGTTCTTGAATAAAAAAGTACGACGAAAACTAAGTACTTCTCATTAGTTGTGAATGCGAAAGCATGAATGTCGTTCTTCCGTTTCCTTAGTTCGTCTGCGGCGTACTGGCGTGGGCGGCTACGTTTCAGCACTGCCGATGAAGCAGCCGACAGTCGAGCGCGGGCTCTGGTGAGCCGAAGTGAGCTCGGCTGTACAACCTCCTCCGAGTTCACTCGAACGGGCTCCGTGGCCAGGCGGCCAGGCTCGCGCCGCCGCGTGCGCTGCGCCGCCATGGAGAGGGCTTCTCTGGTGGCAACTTTTAGAAACACGCAAACCGAGAGCCAATGGGAGGCTCGTTCCTTCATGACGTGCGCCAGCCAATGGGAGCATCATCCATCAGAAATCGGCCGCACTTGGCTGCTTTTGGAGACGTGAATTTATCTGCCGTTTTGCGTGACTTTTTGCGGGGCTTCAAAGCTAGGATGCCTCAAATCGCGGCTTCACTTCGCTCCTTTGGAACAGGGAATTTAGGTGCTGTTTGGCGTGGCTGATGACGTCGGCGCGCTCCATGGAACAGTTAATGCTTTCGCATTAAAACGAGTTAATCAGGGGCACATGAGCGACATCAATTTTCCCGTTAAATTTAGCGGGGAATTGAATTGCTGTTGAGGTCACGTGACGTCAATTGTCCCGCTAAATCTAGCGGAGAAACTGAATTTGTTCTTAGGTGGCGTGATGCCAAGTCATGTGACATTCAATCTCCCCACTAAATTAAGCGGGGAAACTGAATTGGTGTTCGGTAACGTGAGGTCAAGTTTCCCGTTAAATTTAGAGTTGTTACGCCGATGGCGACACCGACGCCGCGAAACCCGGAAACGAGAGCCTAAAGGCTGTTTCACATGCTGCGATTCTCGTCGAAATCAGTGCCATTTTCAGTAAATGTGCGATTAAAATCGCAGTGGCACTGTCGCAGCGGCTCTGCGACTGATTTCCACCAAGTTGGTATTTTGTCGCAGAGTCGGTGCTATCGATTTCTCGTCAACAAGCCGTTCATTAGCCAACTTTCTTCCGCGATAGCTGGGTATTCGAAAATGAATTTAGACACTTAAAAGGTTTTGGTTCGATGCTTAATTAATAGAAATGTTTAGTTACAAATTGCATTCGTAAAACATACGTGTTTATTAAGACGTTTTTGTTATATTTTAGGCAAAGTCAAACGCTTCGCGTCGGTGTACGAAGAGCCGGCCGCGCCGACAGAAATTGCGCGGTTGTTGGAACATCTGAAACCAGACATTGCGATCGCACTCGCTGCGTCGGCTGTCGCACCGATTTGTTTTCGCACAGTCGCAGCATCTGAAACAGCCTTAAGAGCTTCACTCTAAAAAAAAAACTAAAAGGAGGTGCTCAACATAATAAATATGCAGGCCTTCATCTTCTTTCTTACGTATACCACCCGCAAGCAAGCTGGGTGAGCGTCATGAAAGAAGGCGGAGGGCGCAGGTGAGCTGGTGAATATTAGGCAGCACAACAAAACTGGAGACACGGAAATGAACAGGTCGTACACAGCACTGCCCAGTTTCTTGACGCACAATTAGAGCGCCAAGTAAACTTATTCTCTTTGGCAAGCCAGGTGCGTTGCACAAAACTTTAGAGCTAGAGGTCCTCCTTAGCGAAATGTCAGTGTTGGTCTAAACCAGGGGTGGCCAAACTGCGGTTCGCCGTTCCCTCGTAAGCGTACACCCCCACTAGATGGGAGGGAAATGTTTATAATAAAAATATATGCCGCGTTTCGCCGTCCTTGTGCCACCATGTTGCGCATCGGGCCAGGCGAATCAATGATATCAAGGTCAGTGGCATAATGAGCAACCGCTTTATCAGTGGAATCCACTGTGGCCATAAACTCAGGTAAACGAAATTATGAAAAATAATTCAGTTCCACTTATTGCGGCTCTTGAGTTCAAATTTATCTTTTTATGGCTCTTCTCCCGTAAGGTGCTTCTCCCGAATTCTGCGATCAGAAACATGTTCGCAGGAGGGAGGGAGAGATGAGACTGGTACCAGAGCCGACCAAGACGGTAGCACTTGGAGGCATGACGTCACCAACGTCAAGACAATAAGGCAATCCTGGAAGTTAGAGCTTCTTTATTAGCACTTCTCCTGAGCCCTTTTTGAGGCTCTCATTCGTCCAAAAAATTGCTCCCACATTTATTAGCGCATTTCTAAGCGCAGCATCAAGACGTTGTTCATTGTGCGTGAAGTGTGCTGACAGCAAACACACACAACGATGATCGCCGTGACCTCGTATTTGGGGCGCTCCTCGATCAGCCTCATCTGATAGTGGTTAGTCTTGTATCGTGCTATAATACTAATTGTGAGCCAATACTTTCACAGAGCCGCTAACTATAAAGTGGTCGATTAAGGAACAACGGGGGACGCCAAGGATTAAAGGGGCAGTGCAACGATTTTATGATTAAAAGAATTTGCATCTCGTCATTTTTAAGTTGTTTATCGTGTCCCGGAGGATACAGTAAACATCTCTCTTCATTAAAAATGTCGCGATTCCGCTGCGTAATCCTAAAGCAAAAGTCGAGCCTTTCCTCCACCTGCAGCCCCAAATGGCAGCCGAAGGTACTACGGCGAAAGAGATTACGTGACCTCGCTCGGCTCTAAGCCGCAGCATAACGCCCGCTAATGTCAGCGGAGAGAGGGGAGAGGAAGCGTCCTGCGAGATAGCACCGGGAAGCTACACGGCACTCCGAACGACGTCACTGGGAGTGCACCAGGTGTGACCCTGAAGACTGGGAGGGGTTGAGGGGTGCCCGAAATGCCAATATTTATATCTTTTTTACGCAACAACTAGGACACGCAGGCTAAATCGGTTTTCTGTTCTTTACTTCAGAAGTGTCAGAGGGCAGCTTCCGCAAATCTTTGACCGAATTTCGGGAATCGTTGCTCCCCCCTTTAAAGCCTCGTCCCACTAGAGCGACAAACACCGATTTTTGGTCGACAACACCACGAATTAAGTACAAAACGAGCGTGTTGGTAACAGTAAATAAAGATGAGGAAGATACACAGAAAAGGGGAGGGGCGGACAACGAAGACTTCCACTTCGTTGTGCGTCCACCCTTTTCTGTGTATCTTCCTCATGTTTAAAGACACCACAAAGTTCCGTGTCGCCAATGCTGTCCCACTGCAACGACCAACGCCCGCGGCAATTGCCGACAAGCGCTGACAAACGACCGACGACGGACGAGTTCTTGTCTGTCGTTGGACTTGAAGCGCAGCAAGCAGTCCCGCTGAGGAACATGTCTCCGGAGACAAACCTATCGTCCTCGTCCGCTTGTGCCTTCTGTTGCCTCCCTTCCCACCCTTCCTCCCGTTCCCCCTGTGGCTCGCTCCGCCGCTGGACCTTCAGAGAAGCCCTTGGCGGCGACTCCTCGTTCCCGCAGTTCCGGTCCCTCGATTGCTCGTCGCGGGAGCGGCTTGCTTGCTGGCGCCGAACGGTCGTGTAGCGAAGGGAATTTGCTGTGGCTGGTTTTGCTCGCAAAACTTGGTGCGCGAGGTGGTGCTTGAAGACGCCGAAACCTACGCCCCTGCATCAGTATGGATACACTCATGTTCGAGGACTGACCAAAGTAAGACCGCTCACCACGAAGTAGGAGACGACGTTCCGCGGCAAGCCATTCCGGCAGACGAGAGACTTGTTATCACGCTCTGTGATATCGGGATGCCGTATTGTCCTCCAAAATACGCCTGCCCTCGATCATTCGGATATGAAGTTAAAAACATCCTCAAAATCGGCGTGAAATTTCGTAGCGCTCACCTAAAATTCCTCGAACGACCCAAGAAAGGAACGATTCGGGTATTCTAGTTCGGAAAAAGTCTGGTGTCAATTGTCACGACTGTTTGCGGAAAGTCGCCGACGGCAAATGAAGACAAGCGGAAGCTTTAATCAAGAAATAATGTAATCGTCTCCACTTTCACCGTGTTTGTCGGCGCGTTTTATGCCCAAAGAGCAAAACACGAAAACCGCGTCGCCAGACTCAGTTTGTCTGTGTATTTTGAAGTGCTTTGTTGACAACTCCAGTCCCACTAGGAAACACGTTTCCTTGTCCCCATGTTCTTCGTCGTGTCCGCCAAGTGAGACGGCGGACTCCGACAAACACGCTGTCTGTCGGTGTCGTCTGTCGCTTGTTCTCGTGTCTCGCTGTCGCTTGTTGCTATCTATCGCTCTAGTGGGACGCGACTATTACAACAATCATAAAAATATAATATAAGTAGAAATCGCTAAATAATTTGTTCATTTGTACTCATAACCATAAAATTTTCATGAGGAACTTTTTGGACATCATTTAAAACCGTAATATTAGCTTTATCTAGAAAGATACAAAATACTCGTATTCACTTCAAGAACCCTAGTACAAAAAGTCTGGATCCTCGCAGAGCATTACTAATTTCCCCTTAATTATGTGTTGTATTAAGTCATATGTTGATTTAATTATATAATTACCTCTAAAGAATGTCATCATAGTCGCATAATGTTATAATTTTATGAAAATATAAAAGGAATCATAGTCACGCTAACAGAGCTCGATAACGCGTAACATGGTGCATGGTCACGCACACCAGCAAGAAAGCCACACACATCCGCCCTTATGTCCCCAACCTCCAGCGGTGCTTCCGTTGCCAGCGTTTCTACCACGGATCACGCAGTTATCGAGGGAAGGAAACATATGCAATGTGCGGCACCAACGACCATCTAGCCGACATCTGTAAAGGTGCGGTTTCCTCCGCTAGCTGCATAGGTTCTCACCCTGCATACTCGCGAGCTTGCCGCTTGTGGAGACAAAAAGAAAAATCCTCACTCTAAGAGCCAAAGAGAACATCTCATATTCAGAGGCAAAGCAAAGACTCTTTTCTTTTAAAAGGTACGTACTCCGGCGTGGTGCGCAGGGGCCCTCCAATGCGAACGGAATCGACGGCTACCTAGGTTTCGCCTGAAACCATGGCAGTGGCTGTTTGGGCCCCAACTACCCCAAAGGGGCAGCAGCTCCCCCACCTTTTGGAGGGAGCACGTTCGGCTGCCCCTCAGTCTCATGAGAGGCAGGCAACCTGCCCTTACTCCGAGGCCTTCCCTAGATGAGAAGGAGTGACACTCTCGCCCCAACTCACTGGAGAGGGCCTCCTCCAAAGAGCGGCACAATTCTCGTGTTGCTCCTTTTAGTTAAAGACGCTCTGCCCAGAACCTCCGCTGCCTCTTCGGCTGGTCGTGGCCGGGACCTGGCTCCCCGCGATGCCAACCAGAAGAAAACGCTGGCTAATACCTCAACAGGTCTGTAGAGTTTGACGATTCGGCTGCTCCTACGTCCGATTTGGACAGCTTGAATTGGCAGACGCGGACCCGTGCAAAGAAGAACAACGAACCGGTTACTGGACCGCTGTAGTCCATGTTGTCTGTTTCCCTATTTTTAATTTTTTTCCCTACCGAGTTTTATTGATTTACATTGTCGAATATAAAAATAATAGAAATTGCAAAAGTGCGATTTTATACAATGGAACTGTCGCGGCCTTTTAAGTAATATTGATGATATAAATCATTTCATAAATGTGCTTCAACCGATAGTTCTTTCTCTTCAGGAAACTCATCTTCAAGATCATTCGCTCATATTATGAGACATGATTGGGTCTTTTGGAAAGACCGTCTCAGTGATACTTCCTCTGGTATCGTGACAGTGGTTCTACTGGGTGGGGTTCGCCTGCTCTGAGGTGCCAATTTGTACACCGCTCGAAGCCGTGGCGGTGCGCCATCTTTTAGACCGCCCTCGAAGCCGTGGCGGTGCGCCATCTTTTAGACCGCCTCATGACTCTTGTGTCACTTTATTTACCAACTAACACTCCATTACATCTTTGTGAACTACAAGGTCTTGTAGGCGAGCTCCCACAACCCCTCATGATTCTAGGCGGTTTTAATGCCCATCACCCCCTATGGGGTAGTATTCTTCAAGACTCCCGTGGAGGTGCTGTCGAACGTCTTTTTTCTTAGAGTCTGGGTTCTTAATGGGAGAAAGCCAGCATTTTTCAGTGCAGCTCACACCTCATTTACATCCATAGATATGTCCATTTTATCCCCCTCATCATTTCCTTGTTTTACTTGGAAAGTTCTCAACAACCATTTTGGTAGTGACCACTTTCCGATTGTTTTTAGAGAGCGTTGTTCAGCTGTCCTCACTTTTGAAACAAATCCCTATGAGGAAGCTAGATAAAGCTGACTGGTCACTTTTTGGGTTACATACTACTTTGGACCCTTCTCTGCTTTCTTCTATGTCACCCGAAGATGCTACGCTCTATGTTACTGAGCAGAAATAAAATGCTGCTTAGGTGTCTATTCCACGAACCTCTCGTAATGTGCCAAAGAAATGCAAATCATGGTGGAACAAGGAGTGTGCCACAACCCTAGCGGACCAAAGCCGGGCTTGTGGTGAATTTCGCAGGTACCCCATATCACGTAATCTTGCGGAGTTCAGGCAGCGAAAAGCTAAATCACGTTGGACCAGGAATCAGTCAAAACTGGAAATCCTGGATGAAGCATGTTTCTTCTATAAATACTCTTGTGCCAGACACGAAATTTTGGGATAGGTACAGGAAAATAAATGGAGACTATAGGTTCTTTGCGATTCTTACTCTTGATGCTTCATTTTGTGGGCACCCTGGTGACTGCACAGCCCAGTTGCCCGACCACGGGGCACAGGGGCGAACTTTTCCGCGTGACAGCGGAATCAACCCGGCCCTCGCGCACATCGCGCGCGCCGCCTTGATAATCAGAGACGGCGCACGGGCAGTCACTGCCTGGAGTCAGGCGTCACTGGTAACTATGCTAATCGTCTTGTCCATGTCCAATTAAATGTAGGTTCTTGTTGTTGAAACTTTTGGCTTCGTGTTTTTCCTCCGGGTCGGGTATGCAGCAAGGCAAACCGACCCCAATTTTTAGTTAACATGGGCAGCATCCTTGGTGAACATGTTTATAATACATTCATCTCGACGAACTACAGATTCTTTGAATAGATATAAATATCGCGCAGAGCGACAAAACGTCTCCATGTCTGGAAAAGACTCGCAGCCTTATAACCAGCCGTTTACGCAGTGTGAACTTGAAGTGGCGCTTGACATAACGAGGGTCTCTGCTCCAGGGCCCGACGGAGTTCACTATGAAATGCTTCGTCGCCTCTCTCCTGAGTCCCTAAAACCATCCCTTGTTCTTCAATTACTTGTGTGAAAATGCCTGCTTTCCCTGTGCCTGGAAGCATGCGCATGTCATCCCGCTTCTAAAGCCACAGAAAGACCTTTCACAACCATCAAGTTACCAACCAATCCCTCTGACGAGCTGTGTCGGGAAAACATTGGAAAGGCTTATAAACAGGCTGTTAGTACACATACTTGAAAGGAAAAATGTCCTTGACAAAAACAGTGTGGGTGTCGCCGAGTTCGATCCACACGCGATAATTTGGTTCGACTGGCAACCGTTGTACACGAGTCGTTTGTGAATAAGCAGCACTGTCTTGCAGTCTTTTTTTTTGTAGACAAGGCATATGATACCACTTGAAGATACGGTATCCTGCGAGGCTTGTATGCTTGCAACATACGTGGTCGTATGTTGCAATGCATACAAGACTTTCTAACAAACAGAACGTTTCAAGTCCGGCTATAAAAAATACTTAGTAAGAGGGCAGGCGAAAATGGTTAAAGTTATTTTGTTGCAAAGCCAGTCTGCCTGTCATTTTAGCTGAGCTGAGGGCTGTCCAGCCTCGGAACAAAAGAGGACTCTCATCCCTGTTAGGAAAAAGCACAGAGTTCTAGTTGTTATATTTGGAAAACAAACTTCCCTTTATTTCCAACCTGATATTTCACAAAGAAAGATGCCTTTGTTCCACATAAATCATAAAATTGAATCGGAAACGTTTTTTTTTTTTTGCATTCGTACAACGCTTTTTGTGTGAGCTCGTCTTGGCTATGGCGCCGTGGTGTACGGATCAGCTCTCCCGCCCGCTCTCAAGATGTTGGATACTGTACATAATCTTAGCTTGCGTTTGGCAACGCGTGCTTTCGGGCATCACCTGTACCTAGTCTGTATGCGAAATCAAATGAGATGTCAGTGTGTAAAAGACGCCAGTACCCCTGTCTAACATATGAGTCTAGGATCCTAGCCACCCCATGTATAATTCAGCACAAAGGTTACATTTTTACTGTCTCGTTAGAAGTAAGCCAAACATTGTCAGGCCCTTAAGTTTTCGACTAGAGCAGTTTCGTTCTTCACTTCAACTTCGTCTGGACGAAATTGACCTAATTTAGAACGCAGTCTGCATTGCCCCCTGGAATCTGGTGCGTGTTTCTCGCGACTGCACCTCCACTAAGTTTATTAAAAATAGCATGTCATATCTTGTGATTCAACAGGACTTCCTTGACCTAGAAGATAATTCATTAATTCCTGATCATTAATGAGTAAGGAAGCGAAAGACATTGCAAAAGCTATTGAAGATATAAGACGCGAACTGATTGCTGAACTCGGAACTCTAAAAGACAGTGTGAAGTTTCGTAAAGACACTGGTGACGGAGTCAACGAAATCGAAAAATAAGAAGAAAGGACTCCGAAAAAATTTTCAGGAACTAACGGAAAAAATAAAGGAAAAACTAACCGTCGAGAACCAAAGGCTAAAAGAAAAAATTGAAAGAACTTGAGCAATATCAAAGATGTAATAACCTTGAAATAAAAGGAGTGCGAGAGGAAGGTAACGCGTGCTACGTTGTTAAAAGAATTGGGAGTCTCCTGAACGAGCCGATCCTGGACTCAGATATGACGTATGTCACCGCGTCCCTACCTTCAAGCCCTCTGAAAAAGAACATAATTGTTCGTTTCGTGCAACGTATGAAACAAGATAAAATTTTTCGGCAAGCCAAAAATCAAAGAATGACAACTGTAAATCTGGACTATGGTGGGAAAAGTAGCCCTATTTACGTCAACGAACATCTGACGAGTTCAAACAAAAAACTGGGTGCCGCTGTAGCTAAGAAAAAAACGGTTGGCTGGAAGTTTGTGTGGTCCTCGGGTTGGAAAAATCTTTGCGAGAAAGGATGAGCAAGCAAATGTTCTAAGGATTGCTGACCTGCCTGACGTCTCAAAAATAAAAAATAAATAAGATTACTCACTGCACGGGATACACGCAAGATCATTGTGATGGAGGACACTCAACATGCTTCGAACTATCACGATTGTCAGGCATTTAATAAAAAAATGGAAAAGGTGAAAGACAGTTTAAATCTATACATTTAAATACAAGAAGCATAAAAAATAAGGTAGGTGACCTAGAAATATCTTTTCACTCATTGAGTGTCAAATTTGAAGCCATAGTACTCACTGAAACCTGGTTATCTAAAGAAGACACGCCACCGTACCTGCAGGGTTATAAATGCGAACATCTGAGCAGAGAATACAAAAGGGGCGGTGATATAGCCATTTATCTCAAGAATAACCTACAGTCTCAAGTTATGAATGACCTAACAAGAATGGATGAAAATGTCGATAGCTTATTCATTAGAACACCTAATATTGTAGTTGCTGCCTTGTATAGACCACCCTCCGGCAGTGTGTTTGAAATCATGCAATATCTTGAAAACGCACTATGCATCCTCGGGTCGCTATCTGTGTCATTCATTATTCTCGGAGAATAATGAATGACTGCTTTCGGGTGACCGTCATGCGAGAGAATTACGCGACATCATCTATCAGTATGCGTGTAACAATGTGATAACACTGCCAACCAGGGTGACTACAGACACTGCTACATCTCTTGACGTCTGCATTACAAACCTAGATAGTGGCCATATTACAGCTGGCGCTATATTATACGACATTAGTGACCATCTTTCCATTTTTTTGTTTCCGTCTTATTTAACTTGGAAACATAACAACGAAAAACAGACGTCTTGGCACCACCCAATAAATGACGACTCACTACAAACTTTTGGCTGCCTTATGGAACAAGAAAGTTGGGATGACGTCTACGAAGAGCGTGAGACGGGTCGTGCCTGTAAAATCTTTGAGACTAAATTTGGACAGAATTATGATGCTGCGTTTCCCTTGAGAGAGATAAAAAGAAGGAGGAAAATAAGAAAACCGTGGGTATCTGGCGACCTGTATAAAATAATTAAAGCAAAAAACCGCAAGTATCATGCTAAGTAATCATAAGTCGGGATTCCTGCCTTTTGACTGAATTCAAAAAACTTTGAAACAAACTGAACTCCGATCTGAAGAGCGCGAAGTGCGATTAGTATCAGAACAAGTTTCTGCATGATCGCAATGATAGTAGAAAGGTATGGGACACTGTATATGATTTAACCAATAGAAGGTAAACACGATATGGCCTGAAGAAAATCTTAATAGACAATATAAATGTATCTGGAAAAGTATTAGCAGGCGAAATGAATCGGCATTTTATTAACGCAGGCACGTACACGGGGAAAAGTGTCAGCGCAGATAACAGTGTATCTACGATGGATCAGCTGCAGTCTATCATGCTAATTCCGACTGCATCAAATGAAGTTCAAAGAATAATTAGAAACTTAACAAATGATGTCGCCACTGGAGATGATGGAATAAAATCTTTACCCATAAAGCAGACCGCGGGCATTATAACTCCCATTTTGTACCATACATTAAATATGATGCTTGAGTCTGGTGATTTTCCCGAAGAATTAAAAATAGCCAAAGTAACGCCTCGGTATAAGGGAGGAGGAGAGGCCAATATTAATAATTTTAGGCCGATCTTGAATCTTCCAATATTCTCAAAGACTTTTGAGCGCATTATCAATGACAGGCTAACGAGTTTTTTTTTTTTTCAGAAGCACCAAATAATAACGCAGGCTCAATACGGTTTTCAGAAGAATAGGTCTGCAAACAAGCACTAATCGATATAAAGGATAAAATTATTGAAAATATTGAAAACAAATTATTCACTCTTGGAGTATTTTTGGACTTACAAAAAACGTTTGATACTGTGCAACACAATATTCTATTGAAAAAACTTGAGATCTTCGGTGTACGAGGACTTGCGCTAAGACTAATAAAAATTTATCTTTCAGATAGTTATCAATATGTATCTATAAATGACCATTAATCTTATAAAGTGAAAATATGACATGGTGTTCGTGAAGGCTCCATTTTAGGCCCTCTATTATTCCTCGTGTACATTAATGACATTACGGCAATACCAGGTTCCCCTGAACTAATAATGTATGCAGACGACACAAATATATTCTTTACTGGTGCGACGAAAAAGTGCGTCGAGAAGTTGGCTAATGAATATCTTTCGAAATTATCAAAATGGTTGCAAATAAATCGTCTACAATTAAATGCAACTGAAACTAAGTATATTACTTTTAAACCAGCAAATAAGGAAGACTGCAGTTTCATTAACGTAATATACGAGGGCGCAACATTGGAGCAGGTAGCAGAACAAAAATTTTTGGGCGTCTGGTTTGTTGAGGATCTATCATGGAATTGTCATGTAAACAAACTAACGACTGATTTTTCCCGGATAACAGGATGCATCTATAGAATACAGAATTTGACACCGACCTGGTTAAAACACACATTATATTATTCCTTGTTCAACTTCAAAATTAGTTATGGTATTCTGGTCTGGGGAACGACGACAACAGAGAATTATAATAAAACTATCATGTTGCAAAAAAAAAAAAGATCTTACAAATGTGTGAAAATTATAAAGGGGTACCAGAAATTTAAAGACAGAACCACTCTTTATCAAATATAATATGCTTAAGGCAGTTAAAATATATTACTTCAAACATTTACTAAGAATACATAAAAATATACTTTACACCACACCAGCGAACATCCTATTAGAAATCCAAAGTGAAGGATGCCGGCCATAAGAACCAACTATGGTCAACAAACTTTAATTTTTCAAGCAACTAAAACATTAAATAAAATGGACCTCAACATTAACTTTAACAACACGTTTCCTGGTTTCAAAAGAGATTGTAGAAGTTTCTTGGTTGGCAGTGAAATCGCATTCTTATTTGGATAGTGTATTTACCAAGAACATAACCACTCTTTAGAGTTAGTTTTAAAAATATATTTTCTTGCATTCCTTCATGTGAACTTTCTGCTGATGCTGATATGTCGGTGGTACAAAATATTGCATTCTAGTTTTTTGTTTGTTGTTACTGTTTGTTGTTATTGTTTTCGGTTTTTTACGACCAACACTTACTGACGTTTAGTGTTTTTATGCAAATAAATGTAGTGTCTATTTTCCCTTGTTTCTTTGACTTGTATTTTTTTTATTTTAACTGTATAATGTTTTGTTGAATCTGTTATTATGGAACTACTTTGAGCTGCTGAACTTTAGGGGGCAGAGGCTTTGTCAGGCACCACACCTTTATCTCTGCCCCCTACGCGGGAAACCCGCAAAACAAATAAAGAAAAAAATGTATAAATATTATGGTCACTTTTACACTGACGGTGCCAGGACTTCATTTTTGGCAGTTGTGCAGTGCACACTGGTCCTTTTGTTAGAGTGAAACGTTTTCATGAAGTTGCGGGTATATTTACTGCTGAAAGCAATGCTTTGTCTTTTGCGCTGGATAATTATGTGAGGTCTAAAACTAGATGGGCCATATTATTTGTAGACTGTCAGCGTGCCATTACTCCCATTTTCTTTCTAAAAGTCACTTAGAATATGCTTGTCAAACAAGTGCCAAGTAAACTTAATGGTGCTTTACGTAATGGTCGCAATATAAAATTCTGCCGGGTTCCAAGTCATGTGGGAATAAAATATAATGAGGAGGCAGACAGGCTAGCTGCATCCTCAGGTAACTGATAACTCCTCAGGTAACATCCTCTGGTAACTGCACCCGGGGCGGCGGACGGCCCCGGGTGCAGCGTTTAGGGAGAGTCGCGGCGGGCCACGAGACCGGGTGGGGGGGGGGGGGGAGGGTGTTGTCACGGAGGGCTACCGCCCCGAGTGCCACTGACCCTAGTGACGCCACTGGGAGGGTCCATCAGTTTGTGAGCACTGTGGAGACTATATTACTATTTTTCATATTTTGTGCTTTTGCCCAGGATTTGACATTGAACGACGGGCTCATTTTCCGGAGCTTTTTAGATACTGCATTCCATTTCATCCCCCTCTCTCGCTGGGAAAGCACCTTCTCATTCCTCTTGATCGAGTTTTGGCATTTACTACTAGTACTGGTCTTATACACCAGATCTAGTCCTAGGTATTTTCAGGATCGCCATTTTGTAATGACGTGACCATAGAAACTTCAGCAGTTAATTTAGTCTGGCGCAGTATGGCCTCAGTTGCTGTCGCGCCATAAAGCCTGCAAACACACACACTAGACATTGGCGACTGCACTTACGCTGGTACGTGCGTCCATCTCAGGTGTGGGCTACCACTTGCACATGGAGAAAACTCGTGGCCTCCTGGCGACGGAGCGGGTGCTGGAGGTGGCGAAGTGGGCGGCTCCCGAGGCCCGCTTGGAGGTGGACGCGCCGGGAGAGGCGGTGCTGGCCATGGGCACCCTGGACCTGGCCGGCTTCGCGGCTATGTTCTCCGCGCTGCAGACGGAGGCCTCAGCGCTAGGCATCGGCGCCATGCGAGTCAGCGTGGCCACCCTCAGGGACGCCTACGCCAGGCGAGTGTCCAAGCCGCCTCAGTGGCTACCGGGCAGAAGACAAGGAAGTTATCACTATAGTCGGTTACAAGTTAAGAAGGTAGGAGAGCTCCTCCCACAAGCGTGGTGTGCCGGTTTCAAACCCCTCCGCAGTCGAAAGAAGAGTTCACTGGAAACGCTCCTTGTTCCGCTTCAATGGATAGATAATGGCAACAGAGTGATGCCAACTTGTCTCCGACCCCACTTTTAAGAAAGCGACCTTTGTATTCAACGGAGAGGAAACCGAGCCCTTGAAAGCAGCCTTTGTATCAATCGGAGGGGAAGCAAATCCCCGTAAGTCGTCTTTGTTTCCATCGGAGGGGATGACTCTAATCTCCCTCTCGTGGCTTCCCCAATGCTAAGTCAAAGTCGAAAGATAAAGCAAATATGTACAGAAAGGCAAGACCCTCTTCGTGCGTTGGCCGCGACGTCACGGAAACGATGGGACGCTATTAGATGCGGAGGTGGCGGAGGCATATATGATTCCCTCTGAGGGGCATTTGCCGCTACTTTCTTGACTTGTAACCTACCATACATGCCTTGCGCCTGACGTGACGCCGCGATGCCCCGCCCCGATCGCCATTGCTCCGTACCACCGGAGGACCGGAGAACCTACAATGCGTAGTCAACGGCGTGTTTCTTCCGACCGTGATGTGTTTACGCAGTTTGAGAGCGTAGCTTTTTTTTGTGTGCGTTTGTCGTTCTTCGCACAATTTGTAAACAAATCGTTTAAATCTATTTTTACCAGCGCCTACGGGCTAAATATGCCGTCGCCGGAGGAGCGGACGTTGCCGCTTTGCGGAGGTTACTTCGACGAGCTCGTTGGGCCTACGAGAGTGAGATACACGAAAAAGAGGGAACTTTGCGGCGGCGAGGATCCCTACGAACTTCGCGTCGGCGTGGACAGGACATTCGACGCCACCTCGTTGGGCCTACGAGATCAAGATACGCGAAGAAGGTGGAACTTTGCGGCCAAGAACATTGAGGCACTCTACGGCGGCCCAGAGCCATATATCGGGGAGAGTCTGGACATCTATTGTTCTCGGTGACCTCTCGCCGTAGCTTAGCTCCTCCTGGACTCCTCCCATAAAACTGACGTCAGGCTTAGCAACCGCCTATACTCCGTTCCACCTTCAGTCCGTGCGCAGTGGACACCACGAGCTATTTCAGCCGATCCAGCACCGGCAGAAAATCGCGTGACCTGCCGGTTGGGCAGGGCGACACAGGGCGCTCAAGGTCACGCGACATTCTGTCAACGCTGGATGGGCTAGGATGCCCTCTAGCGTCCGCTGTGCTCGGACTGAAGGTGAAACGGAGTATAAGAACGGAGAACGCCGCGCGGACGTCGCAGGCCTGTCCGCCATTACCATTCCTAGTTCAGCGCGCACGTATGCAGGGCCGCAAGGTAATCTGCTTGCAAACCTTTATTTTTTAGGTTTTCTGGACAGACAATGGTCGATTGTTTCGCGGTTGGGTGCCCCAATAACAGCCGTCATGGTTTTCGTTTTTTTTATAACTCCGAAAGAGAAGAAAGGTCGCAAATTATGGTTTAACAAATTCATGCACGACAAGTGGACGCCCACGGAAAGCTCCCGTCTTTGCGAGGTAATAATGCTTGTTTCATCTTGATTTTTGTTTTTTATGAAGTGAAATTTTCATCGCAGTAGTGATAACACGCCTATGTCACGACTCCAGCAAAACGGACGCCACCAAGCGGGAAAACCGGCAACCAGCCGGACCAGGTCGCTCCGCGCCCCTCCGCGCCTCTGGTGGCATTCGCGGACACGTATTGTCGGCGCGGTGGCGAACAGTGTAATTTGACGAAGGTCGGAAAATTTCTTAAGTTTGCCTGAGTGTTCGTTAGTGTGGTGAAGCCTCAGTAGATTGTTTTCTTCCATCGCGTGTTTGAAAGCCCGTTTACTCCACAACACACGGTCGCGTGCTTTCGATTTCTTGGATGAAGAGGAATGATAGAAAAACGTTTTGATTTCTTGTCTGTCTCGAATCACGTTCAAAGTGACAACTACTTGGTAACTGATAAGTAGAACAGTGGACTAAGGACGACAGATGAGGTGTTTCACTGGAGGGAACACCCATGTTGCAGTTAAGTGAATGGGAAGGTTCGATAGCTGCTTTTCTTGAGTTGGGTTGTGTTCAATTAGCTTCAAGTTTGAGCCACCCACACGCCTGTCGGTGCGTTGGCTATTCATCTTGGCTGCTTTTCGCCGAAAAAGCCTCTGAACCACACTGAAGGAGTTGGGCTGATTTCGCAATTACTTGATTTAGGAAAACCTGCTCGCTGCATACGATTAATGAGGGAAATTATCTGCATTCAAAAGGTGGGGGCGCGTCTCGCAAAGTTAGAAGCTGTCATGGCATCATGATCTATCGCGCCTCGAATATAATATTATACCCACGTCGAAGCCAGCAGCAATATACGTCTACATTGCTCAAGTTGACAGGCCACAAAAAAAACTCATTTTCTCCGTTCAGGATTCAAAGTCAAGTTCAATGCAGAGAGGTTCTGCGTGAATCTTCGATAAAGACTTTCTCCAGTTTGTCCGCATTCGTCTCCGTGCTACCGGCTAGAACAATTCGACTAAGTTTAAGTAGTATCTCTCTGTCTGTCAAATATACTTTTATTCTGCAGTTCACCTAATAGCTAGTCAACTAAGCTCATATTTCAACCCGAAGAATATACTAACATCGCTTTAGTGGGACATAGTACCAAAAGATGGCTGTAGAGATGTCTCACAGTGTCAAATATTTTTGGATTTGTGTAAGTCGAACTACCTAGAACAAGTAGTACACATGCCGACTCGTGAGAATTCCATCCTCGACTTATTTTTGACTTCTTCACCTGAAAAGGTTAAATCCGTTTGCTTGCTCGAAGAGCTTAGCGACCACAAAGTGGTTTTAGTAACGGTAGACATTGCAATACGTGACGAACCGGTTGAAGAAAAAGTGATCTATGATTATGCGAAAGCAAACACAGCTGAGATTTCTACAGCCTTAGAGGCTTTTCATGGGCAGTTTGAAAGGGACTATAGATGCCGATCTATTGATGAGAACTGGACCCTAATTAAGGAAACCTTACTGAAATTACAAAACTTGCATGTACCCAAAATCAAAATTCCCTCTAATGTAAGAAAACCGTGGTTTTCTAAGTCTTTAAACAGCCTCCTCAATACAAAAAAACGTCTCTTTGTCAAAGCAAAAAAAATCAATAATACGGACTCATGGAACCGTTACTATAATCAGGCGCAGGTATGTAAAATAGAAGTGAAAAGAGCGAAAGAAGACTTTTTTGGAGTAAAGCTTAAAGATATGTTGAAATCCAATCCAAGAAAATTTTGGAGTACTATTGGGCCTCCGAAGGCCACGGGGACCCCTAAGGGGCTTATTAACGACGAAGGTAACCCTATGTCTGATTCTGAATGTGCCAACTCTTTGAACGTATTCTTTGGAGAAGTTTTCACCAGTGAGATTTTCCCACTGCCAACCTGTGATCCCGATGTCAACATTCCTTTTCTAGACAAAGTTAGCCTTACTTCTCTTGGTATAAGCAAGCTCATCGACAATCTTCCTCATTACTCTTCTCCAGGTAATGACAATATCACTGCCAAATTGCTTAAGCTAACTGCCCCGTACTCTAGTAGTCTCCTGAGCTTGTTGTACCAACAGAGTATTGACTTAGGAGTCATTCCTAAAGATTGGAAGCATGCAAAAGTGCTCCCAATATTTAAGTCAGGTGACAAAAATTCTCCTAACAACTACCGTCCTATATCACTGACTAGTATCCCCTGTAAGCTTTTAGAACATATATTATATAGTAACATTATGAGTCACCTTTCAGACAACGACCTGCTCTTTTGCAATCAACACGGTTTTCGTAAACATAAATCATGTGAAACACAGTTATTTGAATTGGTTACTGACATCCATGAAGCTATTCATTCTAGGGTTCAAACAGATGCTGTGTTTATAGATTTCTCAAAGGCTTTTGACAGGGTTCCTCACCAGCGGTTACTAAAAAAGTTAGGCAGTCTGAATCTTCACCCTACGTACACCAATTGGATCCTTAATTTTCTCTCACACCGAACACAATCAGTAACCATTAACAAAGAAACTTCTAATACAATAAATGTAATATCTGGAGTTCCACAGGGCTCAGTTCTTGGACCGCTTCTTTTTCTTGTTTATATCAATGACCTCCCGACAAACATAACCTCTAAAATTCGACTGTTTGCTGACGATTGCATTATTTATAGGCAAATACGTAACTCTGACGATGCTTCGCAACTGCAGCGCGATCTTGATTATATCTCAGCTTGGTGTACGGATTGGCAAATGTGTGTTAACGTGTCAAAAAGCAAAGTCATGACGTTCTCGACCAAGACAAGCAATGTTACTTTTGATTATACACTCGCCAACACAAATCTTGAAAGGGTAACAAAGTATAAGTATCTTGGCGTTATCTTAACAGAAAAACTGGATTGGAAGGAACACATAAATTTTATTGTGGGTAGGGCAAACCAATCGTTGGGATACTTGAAAAGACACCTGTACTTAGCTCCTCCAGAAGTCCGCACCCTTGCATACACATCATTTGTTCGTTCTAAAGTTGAATACGCTAGCGTGATTTGGAACCCATGGCAAATAAATCTTACACAGAAGCTAGAGTCCGTACAAAACAAAGCTGCGCGTTTCATTTATAAAGACTACTCTCACTCATCCAGTGTAACTGCCCTGAAATCGAGAGCAGGTTTGCAATCACTGAGTAGCAGGCGTAAACAGGCGAGGCTTTTATTTTTACATAAGATCTACTACTCCAACCAGGAACTCAAGAAGCTACTTTTGCTCCCTCCGCACCGTATTTCTCCTAGGATTGATCATCCCTTCAAAATAAGATTATCACCTAGTCGCACCAAACAATTTTCGGAATCGCCTTTGCAATTAGCCATTAAAGACTGGAACAGTCTACCTGAATCCGTTGCGGGTCTGGCGGATGTCGCTCTTTTCAGAGACGCCTGTGAAACTTTGTTTAACTAATTTTTTTAATACGCGTATTGTGCGTGTACGTTACCTGCATGTTTGACCTTTATTGGTATATGCGCTTGCGTTGCCACTGACTGTCGTCTGCTTGGTTGGTTAAAGCATACTGTATGTTTTTTTGTTTTTTTTTTTAAGTACGTGTTGATGTTTCGTTTGTGTTTTTTTACATTTGCGTGTATTTTGTATTAGAATATAGTCACCTTGTACCCTCCCCCTCATGTAATGCCTTCGGGCGATTTGAGGTCAATAAATGAAATGAAATGAAATGAAATATAATACATAACCCGCTCGTCAAAATGACTTCTCGGTTGCTACTAAAACCTGAATCGAAATACGAATATCAGCTGCTTAGTGGGGCGCCAGCGGATTAACATGCTCCTTGGCACAAGAAGCGCTTGCTTAATTTTCGTAATTTTCCTGCAGCCTGTGTTGTTGATCGAGCAGACGACTGGAGCTGTTTCTTAAACGCGGATACGCACAAAAGCTCGATTTCGCGGACAGATACGTCGTTTGGTAGAGGCATGCGAGTTAGCTGAAAATTACTCTCGGTGGAACAATTCTGTAGTCATCGCCGCTTTCCTTAGATGATCAAAACTGATTAGATTATATTACCGTCTCGCCGGAGCCCATAGTTTGGATTTTGAACGAAATCTCCGAAACGAAACTTTGACATGAAAAAAAAAACACCGGGAAAACAAAACTATGTTCTGCAAGTTTATGTGCACTGGCTACACTTAACCGTCTCAGTTCAAATACCTATAAAATTGTGCATTAAACAAAAGAAAATCTGTTACATTGAATGCGCCACCCGCTCAGACCGAGCTGACGCGACCTGGACCCAGCCGCCATGTTTGTTCGGTGGTGGCGCCCCTATAGGTCGCTGGAGTCGAGAATAGCTTCGATCTCGTGGCACATATTCCTGCTTTGCGCGGGCTCAGGCATTTATGGCTCTAAACTCAGTGAAGTTTTGCGCGGTTTGGAAAATCCTTTTAACGTTAATAAGCGATCGGAATAAGCAGCACAAATCAAGAAAACGACGAGCTATGTTCGTCTTTTACCATACATTACGGGGTCACTAAATTAAGAACTTCACCAAGCTGAACGAGAAGGCTGTTTCCCAAAACTGTTTTTGAGAAAGCAACTTACAACCCTTTGCCAGCTTTACCTTTTTGTCACCTCATTGCAATGTGTCAGCAAACTTTTTAGTGTGTTTATTTTAATGTTCACCATCAGATAGCAATTTTTCCTATTTATCAGACTTTGGTTATGACTAATATTCAAACTGCAAATTATAAAAAGAAATCGCTTAAAATTTGTTTTGAAATAAATTCAGGGACCCTTGCAGCATATATATACCTGGAAGTTAGGTAGACAATTATTGCACAAATTATCAAAATATATTTCTTGCAGGCAAGCTTTGAAAAATCGGATTTTGAGCAAAACCGCCTTGATGGTTGGAAGAAGCTGAGACTAACTGCCTTTCCCACTGTCTTGTCACATTCATTTAGTAAGGGGAAAGAAGAATATCCCCAATGAAGCGAAGGCCTTTATTACAAAAGGTATATAAATAGGAGTCACATTGCTATGCCACTTTCGTTTTTATTGCATAGGTATCATATCATATGATGTGCCCATTGTTTTTTGTAACTAGGCAACATGCACGCCACAGGCGCGTGTTGCCCCTCCTGGAGTGCTATGGAGCTGCTTCGACTCATAAGGAGATGTCAGCATGGTAAGTCTAATCGACTTGTAAAGCGATTTCACATTTGTCATCAACTCTTGTAATTCTTTAATGGGCAATACGCACGCCACAGACACCTGTTGCCTTTCCTGGAATGCAATCGAGCTGCTTCGACTCGCATGATGATATTAACGTGGTCAGTCGAGTCGTCTTGTAAGGTGATCTGCCATCTGTAGTGACCTCTTGCTATTTGTTAATAGGAAACAGGCCCACCACAGGCACCTGCTACCTCTCCTGGAGTGCTGCCAGGATGGTTTGTGTCACATGATGTCGGCAGGGCGAGTCCAGTTGACTTTTAAGATAATATGCCATCTTTACAAGGCAACAAGCACTGTGCATGTTGTTGTATGTGGCATCACCTCTGTATCAGAGGAGTATATTCTCAAAATCATCAATAGTTGTTTCAACTGTTTCAGGCGATGAATACCATCCCGGCACTGTGTTTTGATAAAACTACGTAAAAGAATTGAGGAGCTGGAAAATGAGAACAGATGCTTGAAACAGAAGGTTCACAAACTATCATCTGAGAAGAACCATTTTCATTCAAGCCTTTCAAGGGTGTTTAGCACAAATCAGATAGAGGCACTTTCTCGTTTAACAAACAGAGGAAGCAAATGGAACCTAGAGACCATAAAAAAATGCCTACAGATTCACTTTACGTGCGGTTCAACCGGATACCATGCACCTTCTACTTGACCAGGATCAGCCATTGCCTAGCGCAAGGACACTCAGGCGAAGCATTGAAGCTATGTTTACATTATTAACTATTAAGTAAGCTTTTCTTGACATGTATTTTGTGTCATTAGAGATATCAAGTTCAGACCCGGAATTCTTGATGATTTCTTCGAACTTTGGAAGGCTAAATGAAATAGAAAGAATATGCGTTGTGACGATTGATGAAATGTCCATTGTTGAAAGAGCAGAATATGATTCTAGCACAGAGTCAATGTTTGGTTACACAACTAGTGCCTGGAACAACTGGTCCACATGCAGCAACACATTACCTTGTTTTCATGATTGGAGGCGTTTTAGCGAGGTTGAAGCAAGCAGTCGCCTAGTAATTCACTAGTGAGTTCTTTGCAAACTGTTTGTCAAACCAGACTTTATTTTACTTAATTTTTGTTCCAATATTACTGGAAATGTGATATGAGATATGTGTTATGTGATAGCAATAAGTGAACCATTTACATGAACAAATTTATTACTAGCAGCGCGCACCTCTTCTCACGTGTCTGGAAGGGATGTTTTCCCCACCATGCATTACTGCAGTGTGGAGAAACAGCAGTAGATAAACATCAAGTCTTCATTATTTCAACCCTTGAAAATTTACAAGGCACAAAAATATACTACCAAGTATATTTTGGATATACCAAGTATGTCCAAAGTTTTCTCGCACAATCTTATGGTGCCTATGAACTAACTGGCAGCAGTGTCGTTTGAATAGATACTATATTATCCTTCTTCCCTTTCAGGCGATTTCTTCAGTGGCCTCGAGGCGGGAAAGATTGTCGAGAAGATTTTGAAGAAGTCTTTTGACCTTCGACTTGAAGTGATTGCAGTGACTACTGACATAGATTCCAGAAACCCGAGTGTGTGGAAGCACCTTGGAGTGGGTGCCGGGAAGTATAATGTCCTCAAACACACTTTTGCTAACCCGAACAAAAAAGATGAACGCATAGCATTCCTCGCTGATGTGCCGCACATTGTTAAGAACCTCACTGGCCACTTGGTTCGAGCTCAGACTATGGCCTTCTCCAAGAAGACAGTGAAAAAGTTTCATCTCACCTCTGCAACCATCTCAATCAGTAGAGTCAGCGGCTCGACTGATTGAGTTTCAGAAGGCAAAACTTACAAGATCGCCTCAAATCTGAAGAAAGAACTTCTCTAGCATGGTCACTTCAACAAAATGAAGGTGAGACAAAGGTAAAGATTAGTGACTGTGAGCTTTACTGAAGGAAAAGTACCCAAGAGTTGTAGAGTCCAAGAGAAGTACCCAAGCTGATTTATGCAGTCACTTTAAAGGCTTCACCCAGATTGCAGTCCCCGCGGTCAACGGGTGATGCGACACCACTGACCAGATAAAGTTTTGTTGGCGCACCCCAGTAGCCTCAGCCGAGAGCGTCCCGAGCCTCCAAATGGAGCGACTAGGAAAAAAAAAAATCTGTCGTTCTCATGGCACCCGCGCACGCTCTTTCCGCTCGGAGCGTTTGCTCTGACCGCGCTCCCTCAGCCGTTCATAAAACTGCTATTGCCGCCGTTGAAGTAAGAAACTAGGATCAATTAGAAAACAGTGTCTAAGCAACGCGCGTAATGGAAGTGCCAATGTCTACATGACCTAGAAAACGACTTAAGAAACAAGCCTGTTTTTTATGAACAAAACGCGTGGCAAACCGGGCTCCCGACAAGCTGCGATTGCCGCATATTGAGGAGCAATCTGGAGTCACCGCTTGACACCGAGGCCAGGAGAAGATTTTTTTGTGGCAGCTGCGACGCGCACGGTGGCCATACCCATGCGGAGCCTCAGTTGGTCTGCTTCTTGAACAGGGGTTGCCATGATGTCAGAAGGGCGAGCTCTTATTGGCTCATTGAAAAAGGTCGTGGGGAGACCTGAAGGCATCTAGCACTGATCAGGTCATCCTTTCAATCCAAACACAGCTCGGCGACCTTCTGACGCCAGCGCAACTCCTGTCCAGGAAGCAGAGGAACTTGCTCTCTCCATACATATCTTACACGGTGCTCCCCGCCGAGACACCTGCAATCTGACGGAGGCTGATTGGACGCCGTGGAGCCGAGAGGTACCTCGAAAGGTCGCCTTGTGAAATCCTCCACTGCCAGTTGCCTTGGTTTGGCACGTAAAAACACAAAGTAATATAGCGAAACGTAAGAGGGGACACTGAGGCCCTGTCGCGGCCCCCCATATTAGGATTGACAACACACGCTAGGTGGCACAACAGTGCCTGATTATTGATACATTCATGATATTTGTACCATTAAAGGGAAGCTGAAAAGGTTCTTAAAAACAAAGAGTTCGAGGTGAATTCTAGCGTATTTTGGTCATATGATTTTGTATATCAAAAGCATTTGACCAGAAAATATCAATGAACGCGAGAAAAAGAGATAAGACAAGCGGTGTGTTTTACGTCGTACCCAGAGGTTTGAACTCTCAAGCGCATGCAGTTTGTGAGGAAAGGCGTGCAGCGCTTTCGACTCCTCGGTTAAGGCTTGCAGTAAGTGTGAAAATGTCTCCGTATTGGGCAGGAGATCGAACTTTAGGGGCGCTCTGACATGTTTGTTTCCCCACACCTCGGTGTTTACTCAACACAAGGCCTATTACACATGCCCACAGGCCTTATGGGCATGTCCATGTCATCTTCTACAATAGAGCGCGGGGCACAGTTTAATGTGAAAAATACTGACAATCGACGAAGCGACGTTAGGTGTCGGATCTATCCTCAGAGAATGCGAGCTTGACCCACTTCGGCTTTTGTGCTGAGCTTGGACCGTGCATGCTGCATTGTTCATGCAGCCCGGATTGTAAACAAAGAGCCCCTCCTCCACTTCACCGGAGAACACAAACTCCAGCCGAACGCTGACGCCGCGTTCGGTTATGTCGGCCGAGCGCTGAGTCATTGCATTTGTCGTCCCCATCCGTGTAGTTCTAAAGTTAACCGCTTGGCGCGTAACGGTCGCTCGTCCTCCCCATATAGCACATCATGATTTCCTCCTCGCACAGAACACATCGGGAAAATGAGGCTTCAGCACTTTTTGAAAGCGCCGTTGTGCCTACTTGGCGCATCGATCTGAAATATAATGTTTATATTCGTAATCTTGGTGGCTAAACAAAAAAAACGATTTAAGCGTGTGTTTTCTTTCTTTCTCAAATAGAGAACCGCTTTGATTTACCTTTATTAGATAGTTCCATTTAAGTTACGAGATTCTCAAACTATCAGTAGCTTTAATCGTTTGCAGAAATATTCCAACAAGTGCAACCTGGCAGCCGCCATAATGGCAGAAGATGATGGGTGGTGTGCTGTTGCGTGCTGTTGCCGTCGTCATACAAAGTTCTTGTCGTTTGTCCTTCGTGAAGCATATGAAGCGTGTTTCAAGCGTTTGTTGCGCGTCAGCGCCGTCTTTGAACAGCTCTTTTTTTGTTTGAGTAGAATTGCGGACGAAGCTGGTGTCGCAAAAACAAGCGCATTGTCTCGAACAACGCTTTCATCTCACGAGCCGCGTTCATTACATGCTCGCCAAAATCGTCAAGCGTTGGGCGAGACTGCTCCCATAGCTTCTCATAAGAATGCACGTACGGTGAAACCGAGGTCCTGCGGGAGCCTGCCTTTTTCTTATCGTTGTCTTCGTAACCAAAATAAATCTTTCTATACTACTTAAATATGTTCGGATGTCCCCTTCTCGCGTTTAGTCGGTTTTAATTATATATTCTATACTGTATATGGTTCCCCGTCTGCGCCTGAGTCTAAAGTGTGCGTTCGAGCTGTTCCAACCAAACTCTCGATGATTCTTGTCAGAATGGCCTCCCAAGGAATTCCGGGGAGGCGTTCCTTTGAGGAGGAATGCATCTCTGGAATGGATGCTCTTTACATTGTCCCTTGTCTTCCTTTTTTTCTCTATCTGCACTCAAATTTGGTAGGCATGTAGGCTTTTTACAATCTGTAATTTTAACCTCCGGCTACAAGAAATAGGAAAGCGTCCGAGATAGAGTGAAAAAAGAGTAACTGGAACACATGGGATTGTGGCGACTCGACACGTATTTTGATATTGATATTTTCACTTTATTTTATCTATAGATTATACCGCGCAATATAGTACAAAGAATATGCAAAATTAAGGTCCATGTAACGACACGTTGCAAAGTAACGTAAACGTGCTTAGTTCAAACCACTCAAACTTGTGACGGGCTTTAAGATTAAGAAGAAACGAGGAACAAGCTTTCATTCCTGTTTTGAATGAGCTTTCACAACTCTGCTACCACTAGATTAGAACAAAATCACTGATATTAGTCATTCCCGTTCCATTTCGATAGCAGCCATCTGTGACTCTAGCCATGTTAGTGAATGGAAGCCCCTAAGCAAGAAGCCGAAAACCAATATATAAAAGCTGCAAGATGAGCTGACAGTAAGTGGGTCACTGGAGCCTATGGTAGTGGACACCCTTCGCGTTCCACTATAATATTCTATGGCAAAATTCACAAATTTGTCTGCGAGTGTACGACACCCGTCTTGGAAAGGGATGACGCCGAGACTCTCAACAAATCCACGCAATAATAAACTTCTTTCAAAATGGACGTGCCGATTGAGAAAAGGACCGAGCTACGGTCCACTGGGAGAAAATAAAAAAACGACACCGCGAAAGGTGTAGTTTATAAAATAAAGCGGCAACACAATATCAATAATTACTTTCTACTTTTCTACTTTTCTCCCGCTTCCTCCTCTCTCCCCTTCTACCCTGCGCACCGTTGACTTGAGATTCTGCCTTGCAGAATCTCGAATCTGGTCGTCGGCCTTTAAACATTGCGTCTAAGGTGCGCCGCAGGGCGTGATATTCAGCGATGTCAGTATTAGGCAGGGCATCAGAGCGTGACGCCCCAAGCGGTTAACTTTAGAAGTACACTGCTGGGGACATCCGATATCCTGAAGCACGCGTGCGAACGCGTTCGCGCGCTTCAGGATCTCCGAGGCCATGATGGGAACAATGAATACAATGACTCAGCGCTCGACTGACTTAACCGAACGTGGCGTCAGTGTTCGGCTGGAGTTCGTGTCCTCTGGTGACGGGGAGGAGGGGCTCTTGTTACCACTCCTGTCTGCATGAAGAATGCAGCATGCACGGTGCCCAACTCACCGCAAAAGCAGAAGTGCCCCAAACTCGCAATCTCTGGCGACAGCTCGGGAGAGATCCGGCACTTAGCGTCACTTCGTTTATTGTTAGTATTTTTACATTGCACTAATCCCCGCTATCTATTAAAGATGATGATGCCCGCAAGGCCTGTGGGCATGTGCACAGGCCTTGTGTTGGATAAGCACCGAAGTGTGGAGACAACGAACGGGTCAGAGCACCCCTTAAAGTGCTATCCCCTCACCAGTAGCTAAAGCGACTTCTTTATTTTTGTCCCAAAAATGTTTTGTAACATGTATCAGTGATAGTGCCACGCGCGTTGCCGAGCGAGCGCGTGGCCGAATGGTTAAAGCGCTTGGCTCTCGCGTGGAGCCTCTGGTATTGATTCCAGGGAGCGGACTTCTCTTTTGTTTATTCTTTCAACTTGACATTCTCGTAAGTTTGAAACCTTGTCGTGTGATCGAGTTACGAATGTTCTACGCGCCGAACGTTCTACGCAGATTGTTCCAGAAACCCACGAGGGTACAAAAGGGGCTCCGCGTGGCGGTGCGGAGTCAATCTCGTCCCAGCGTTCGATCCTGCTGTTTCGCCGACATCGACGCCGGCGACGCTAGCCTTTTTCTATTTTGTTTTGGGCACAAGTTCGCCGCATTAGACGTTTACTAGAAAACAGAAAGTATAAAACATAGAGAGGACGAAACACAGACGAGTACATTCTTTCAACTCACAACAAAGTTTATTCCATGGGGTGCGAACGCATGTTCCCCTGCGCAGACTTAGGGAAAGGGGGAAAGGGCAGAGGCAGAGGGGGGAAGTAAGAGGAAGGAAGGGCGGGTGAGAGAGGCGGCTGGGTGCGCCGACCCGTTGGGGTCGGGCCGCTCACCGAGGTCGTTTAATCACCCCGGACAGCTCTTGGCTCAGATAATCTATCTCTCTATCAGAGAGGGCCAGCGAGGGGAAGAGACATTGACTCCGGAGTTTTTTACCGCAAAAGATTCAATAACTTCCCTGCCGAATCTCTGAGGATGGCGCCCGAGCACGCGCGTTTTTTTTAACCTTGGCTCACATCCTCCGCATGTGCGGCGATGTGCTGCAATTGGGTGCACCGTTTCCTCGCTAGGATCGGCGACCTCTCGGAAGTGCTCCCTCAGGCTGTCATTTAGGCACCGGCCCGTTTGCCCGATATATTCTCCCCCGCTAGAGAAAGGAATGGAATAGATTCCCTCTCTCCGGCAAGAGACGAACTGCTTTTCATGTTTCTTGGGACAGAGATTTGAAGGAGAAAGGTTATTTACCTGACGGCACATCTGCTTGAGTTTGAATTTGCACTTCAAGCTGGCTTGAAGAGGCGGCTGGGTGCGTCGACCCCAACGGGTCGACGCACCCAGCCGCCTCTCCCACCCTCCTTCCCCCTCTGCCTCTGCCCTTTCCCCCTTTCCCTACTTTTGCGCAGGGGAACATGCGTTCGCACCCCATGGAATAAACTTTGTTGTGAGTTGAAAGAATGTACTCGTCTCTGTTTCGTCCTCTCTATGTTTTATACTTTCTGTTTTCTAGTACATCTTACCAACACGCTCGTTAGGAATATTAGACGTTTAGTTTTTTCAGTTATTCGCCGCCTCATCATTTGTCATTCGTGACAATATCCTGCTCCTTATAGTTGAACTGCATAAAATAGCCCTAAGATGTTTTTTCGCCTGTTTTAAGTTGTTACGTGCTAATAAATTATTCTGGTAAATCAGATTTGTGCAACTGTATAACTGTCGTTGTCACTGACGTCGATACAAATTACCCAATGCGGAAGTATCATCAAATGTAATTGAATTACGTTTCTAAGTATTAGTACTCTACTCAAGATACTTTACAGTGAAAGTAACTTGAGTAGTATATTTAATACTTTATGAAGCCTGCTTCATAAAGTATTTAAAATACTACTGAAGTTAGTAACTTAAATACTTTTATCGAGTATTTTGTCCAACACTGCTTCAAAGAGACCCAGTGCAGCAACAAATTCAAAGTAAAAAGAAGGCTCTCTTCAATTGCGGAAGGCGAACTAGCGCATTCCAAAAGAGAAACTCTGTTTCATTTTGGAATGACAAAGGAAATAAAGGATGAATCAATGTCAAGGTCAAGTGCCCGAAAGGGACCAGTATCCTAGAAAGCACAGATTGGTAACGCAGTCTGGCGCCGGCACATTGATAAACTTGTTGGTTCCTAAGCTACTGATTCCCCATATCCCAAGTCTGTTGAAAAGCTATCAAGATGAACCAACTGAATTCAATATCTTCAGCAAGACCCGAAGAACCAGCATTTGAGCACACTTCGCAGTCGGCCATACAAAGTGCCACAAAAGCAGTGGAAGCATCGCTACCAGTTAGACTCGCCATTTTGCACGTAGAGTCACCGGCAACTACGTTAGCGACACCCAGGATTCGGCGTCAAAGAGTCTGGCACCCGCCAAAGGAGTTGTAATTTAAGAAGAAAGCGACTGTACAATTTGTCCTACTCGCAAACCTGGCTAGGCAACCTCGGGCAACGTGGTGTCGGACCCGAAGCCGTCTACCATGCTGCCGCAAGTTGAGCAGCTCCTTAGGTTCCACATTGATTACTGTCATTAAAAATTGGACGTGAGAGCAATGAAGACCCGAGGCATGCCTTGGCGTTTATCTATTTATTTTGCGTACCGATTTTGCATATCCCACGGGACGTTTTTCATTGGCTACAGCGTGATCCCGCGTCGCCTGGCGTCTGTCCACAGAAAGGCCGGCCAAGGAGAGGGGGACGCGCGCCAACCCTCATCGGTCGGAGTGTCGCGCCGTAGAGCCCGGTGAAAGCCGGCTGTGTGTTTCATGCTGGACAAAGAAGCTGATTTGGAGGGCCCTTCCTTGGAGCGCCTCGAAAGGACCGTATAGCTCGTTGATACGCCAACATCGAGCGCAGCGAACGAGGCGCACCTTAGGCGCCGTTTATTCGCCTGCGTGTGCGAGCTCGCCATCTGCGACCAATCAACGTCGGTAAGCGCTGCAATAGCCTGGGCGTTGTGGCACTCGTTTTAAAATTAACCATTTCTTAAAACCATACGTAGGTAGTGAGACCCACTGCTCCATCGCTAGCCGTGCTCAAAATGACCTCGGAAAACCCTCTTTTTGGTATCGCAAGGTACGGATCACTCGTCGCGCCGAAACAACCAAACATTTCCCGTATAAATGCGATGGAACGAGTCACAAATGACTGAGCGCGTGAATCTGACAAAATAAGAAATTGAAATCATAACTGCTCCTTTTGAAACGCCAGTGTTCTTTCGTTACTCAAGTTTTTTTTGTTTTTTCTCCGCAAGTTCGTTTGGTTAAACATATCTCCGCAGATACGCATTTTTTTAACGCCGCGATGAAAACATTTTCTTTTCAGGATTGATGCGAGTCCATTCGGAAGAGACACAATCGGATCGAAGGAAGGTCAGTTCCCGAACGTTCATCTTTTCTACGGAGCATTCGCATGACTGCTTTGGTCTGACAAGTTCTACGAAACAAGTTCAAAACTTTCAATTCCGCTAAGGACGAGCCACCATTCGCGCGAGGCATGCACCGTAGCTCCTACGATTGGAACCCCGATCCTAAGGGGAATCAACGGACATATGCAGTCCCCCGTCCAAACAACGCCTCTATCCTCTAGAGCGGGGTATGAAGCGGAGGTATAGTGGCGACCTCTCTTCATAGTAGCAAATCGAGGGTACATGAAACTGCGCAATCGCCCGGTTCGATATTACCTAATTCACGGTCGCCATGCTGCACCGGAATTTCGCTGGTGTCTCCCATAAGTCAACGCAGCGTGTTTTTTTTTACATTTTTTTTTAATTTTTGTAGCACTTGGAAACGCTCAAATGTTTTATGGCAATGATATAATAGTACTTTCCCCTACCCCCCCCCCCCCGCATTATTTTTTATACGAAAAGTATTTTTTATTGCCAAAATCAGTTAAAGTTGTCATTTCCGTACGGCTGACAAAAATGGTCCATCACATTTATCGGTGAGAGGTCACAATATGCGCCCAATCAACGTCGGTTAGCGTTGATTGGGCGTATTTTTAAACCACGCCCTATGAAGTACTTTTTAAAAAGGTATGTCTTTCATATAACACTTTTTTAACTTAATGTTATTTCAGTAAGAAATATGTACGATGACCTTGCGTTTTTGCTTGACTGCATTGAACCGAATGTTGATGCCATTATGCTAAGAGAGACACGGTACCGTTCTAGTGCTGATTACGTTTGCTTTCAGTATATTCTCATTTTAACATAAATAAAAGTGATAGGCAAGGTGGTGGTGTTGATATGTTGGTGAAAAATTGGGAAACTGTGAGGTGCTAGAATCTTTCTGTAAAGTCACTCTTTTCTATGAAGTTTTAACTATGCGTTTTAAATATATGTTGATTTCTGTCGTATACAGACCCCTTAGTTCCCCGGGTAGAACAATTCTTAATTTTGTGGAGACCATTTGTTAAATTTTGTCAATGATAATAATTACAAGTTAGTTTTGGGAGGTGATTTCAATATCGATGTGAGTTCTGTCTGTAGCTCGAAGAAATCTTTTTCAAACCTTCAAGTAAGTTATCGAATATCATGAAGCACGCATCAAGAATAACAAACACCTCGTGATCTTTGCTTGATTTTTTGATTTGTACCAACCACGAGGAATTGGTGCTAAAAACAAGGGTCCTCTCAACTGATAGAAGCGATCATCTTCCGATTGATTTTTGCTTGCAAAATGTACGCTCCCAGAAAAAGCACTGTGACTCTGTCCCGGTTGCTAATGTTCAGTCTATCACTCCTGTCGTTGCGCTGTTTTTGAGAAGAAATTAAAAGTACATCTTGGCAACAAATTTCGTAAACGAATTCAGTTAATTGCGCATATAATTTATTCATAGATGCCTTTAGTGCAGTCTATACGAAACATGTTCTTCTTGAAAACCTCAATGACTTTAAAAACTTACATATGCCTTGAATCACACCTAGACTGCTGTCAATGATACAGCATAAGAAAAATTTTTAATAAACAATTTTTAAAAGCGAGAGAAGTACTTGCGGTACTTTAAAAAGTACCGAAATAAGGTAACCAGTCATCTAAAGACAGCTAAGCTTGACTGCTACAACAGGGTTATTGATTCATTAGAAACTAAGAAACATGATGATATGTGGAAGAGAATACGATACTTGCCAATAACAAGACACCTCAAAGCATGTCCGTAGAAATAAGCGGAAACGAAGTTGAAGTAACAGAAATCACCATGTCAAATGCGCTTAATATTTTTTTTTTTTGCATATGCTGGTGTTTCTACTTCTGTGTCATCTTCCTGTATAGATAAAGCTCTAGAGCTCATGGCATTGTCGCGGACGAATACGTTTTTTTTTTTGTCCTCCACTGATGAGTGGGACGTGTGCTCAACTATTATGAATCTTTAAAAAAAGTGAAAGCCGTTTACAACTCCCTGTAATGCCGAATTAGAGCGCAGCTCTTGAGGAGGAGGGGAAGGCACGGGGGGAAGTCACGTGACCTCGGGGAGGGGGGTCACGTGACCTCGAGGAGGGGGATTTTCCCCGCTAGATTTAGCGGGAAAATTGTCCCGCTAGATTTAGCGGGGAAAATTTTCCGCTATTCCCGCTAGATTTAGCGGGGAAAACTTTCCGCTAGATTTAGCGGGAAAAATTTCCCGCTAGATCTAGCGGGGAAAACTTTCCGCTAAATTTAGCGGAGAAAATTTCCCGCTAGATTTAGCGGGGAAAATTTTCCGCTAAATTTAGCGGGAAATTTACCCATCATGCACCGCGCGGTTACGCCTACGGCGACGCCGACGGCGACGGCGACGCCGCTCGAGCCGGAAACGGGCGCCTAATGGTACGTTTACACTTGCGGATCCGCCAGCGAATCCGCCCAGCTTTTGCCGCTGGGGCGAAACGCTGGGCGGAAAACGCGGCGGAGAGCCGTTTTGGTCCGGGACCTATTTCTGCCGCCGAACGAGGCGTTTCGCTGACCGGATGTGACATTCTTGCGCAGCGCGACGCTGCCTACGTCACGACTTCCGGGAGCAGCAGCGCCCGGGAGAGACGGCCGAGGGAGAACTCTCGCGCCTTCTCGTCATATTTGACGGGATGCTACGAGAATAGCTGCTGGAGCCGGCGCCGCCGCCGCCGCTCGAGGGAAATAGATGTAAACGCAATCCGCTCGTCGCCGCCGCCGCCGGGAGCGGATCCGCTCCCGCGGCAGCGGATTTCTTCTCAGGTGTAAACGTACCATAAGAGCTGCGCTCTAAATAGTAAAAACATTGAAGCCGATAACATGCAAATAAGACCTATAAAATACGTTATTGATACTTTCACCATATATAATATTTATATCGTTAAGAAGAAAAGGAAAATTTCCCCGGCTTCAAGGATTGTCAGCGTTACTAAAACACTCAGTTGGGAAACTCACCTTTGAAACCTGGACCACGGCCCGGGCCTGTCACGGCCCGAAAAATATTTTGTTCAAGCCCGAGGCCGGCCCGGGCCCAAGAAAATGCGCAATATTCGGCACGAGCCCCACCCGCGGGCCCGGCCGGGCCCAGGCCTTCGGGCTGGCCCGGGCCCGTGCAGTACTCTACCGACGACGACGACGTTTTTGTCGGAGCGGTGACCCTGAACAACGTGACAGCACTTCAACGAGACGATTCTAAGCTGCACGCACTAATCCAGCATCTGGAGGGACGATGGAGTGCAGTTTTACGTGTCTTCGCACGAGCCCCAACAACATTTGCTGTTAGAGAAAGTGTACTGTACAATAACAGCTTCGGCGGAACCAATTCCATGTGGCTGCTGGTCATCCCTGCGAGTCTTCGAGCGGAAATATTCCAAGCGTACCATGACGATCCAACGGCGGGTCACCTGGGCTGCATCAGAAGACTTGCACGGATTCGAGAAAAATACTACTGGCCTAAGCTCCCGAACACGGTCCATCTCTACGTCCGATCGTCCCGCGAATGCCAACGACGCAAGAAACCACCAACGAAGCCGGCAGGACTCCTGCAGCCGATCACTCCCACTACCACGCCGTTCCAGCAGATTGGAATGGACTTGATTGAACAGTTCCCACCATCGAAGCAAGGAAACCGTTGTATTGTAGTCGCGACCGGTTACCTGACAAGGTATACCGAGACCAAAACCCTTCCACCGGGCACTGCAGTGGAAGCTGCCAAGTTCTTCGTCCAATCCATCGTCCTCAGGCACTGTGCCCCCGAAGTACTGATTACTTGTTACTTAATATTTATTTAGTACTACTGTGAATCATTCAAGATCCAAACAGGTGTGGGGATACGTACAAAAGACAAACAAACACATTGATTGTACAAATATTTCTCATCAGGTTAGAAGTTCCATCATAATGACCGGATCAACGAGTTCGCCAAGCGCGCATGGTGGTAACAGTGCGCATTTAATGTGGAAAAGTGAAGCCCTCCACTAGCGACTTGACTGATGCGCTATTAACCACCGACTCCTGTAGCTGGTTCGGACTCCTCTACTGCACGCGGAAAAAGTACTAGAATGCATTATTATCACTTTGATAAGGTCTAACTCCTTTGTAGTGATGTCTTCTCCTAGACCGATGAAAGAAAGGTTCTAGATAGTCCTCACGAGTTATAATAATTTTACCATGGCAAAGTGAGCGCAAAAACCGAAGCGTGGCCACTGATCTTCTGATTTTAAGAGAGTCTGATGTTGCATCAGTCAACATAGAGGTAACGCTACATCTCCGGGAATAATTTAAAAAAAAATTAACCTAGCCGCAAATCTCTGAACCCTCTTCATTCTGGTAGTTACGTACGCTTGATGGGGGCTCCACACAATGCTGGCATATTCGAGTGGCGGTCTGTCAAGTGACTTATATGCAATAAGCTTGGTCTCCAGAGTCGAGTTCCTCAATTTTCTTCTCAGGATTCCCAGTTTGCGAAAGGCATTACCACAAACATTTGTTTTGTAGGTGTCCCACCTGAGGTGATGTGTAATCGTAGCCCCTAAGTACTTAACGTCGTTGGACTTTCCAATGACGTTATTGTTCATTCTGTAGGTAAAATCCAGAATCATTCACTTGTCGCTAATAGTGACGGCGGTTGTTTTTAGGCAGTCTATTTGTATCTCTCATTTCTCACACCATTCTGCTAAGATAAGTTAAGAATGTCTTGACTTTCTGTCCCGGTTACCGTGATATAAACTACACAGTTGTCTGCAAAGAGCTTCACTTTCACGGATGGATCCATGCACAGTGCCACATCATTAATATAAAACAAGAGAAGTAACGGACCCAGTGGCTTGAGGGTCGGACATCCTCGACGAAACTGGTGATAGTCACGTTTACGCCCGGGTTCCTTATTCGAAGAAGGTCCTCGGTCCTCTCCCTTCGATGTTGGTTGGTGAATGTCCGTCTCAGCGCACCCTTGCAGGCGGTCCACGAGGTCAAGGAAGTGAGTAACAGGTTTTAGTTGAGCTAGTTGGTACATACTGTAGGCAATCAGGTCAGCTAAACACAAATAGGACGAAGAAGAAATGGCCTAGGCTAAGATGACGAAAACGTAAAAGTCAGTTGTTAGTCAGCGGTGTGATTGTCCAGTCCTTTCTTTCGTGTTCGTGTTGTTTCGTGTTCAGCTCACCTGATTGTCAAGGAAGTCTCGCCACTCTCGAATCAGTGGCTGGCCGTTCCTTCGAGCGCGAAGTAAAGCCTCTGCAGGCGCTGTTCGTCCGTCCATCGGTTTTGCTGGACCACACACTCGTACTGCTGTAGCCAGTACTCGACGTCTTCACAAGGCTTACCGTGGAAGGACGTGGGCGTGCGTGCAGCGACGGGTAGGGCAACGACGGGTGGAGTGGTCATCATCGCGGTCTTGTTTGCTCTTTAGCTTCTGTGGCAGGGGACCGAATTCCGGGGTTGCCCTTTGGAACGGCGTCGGCGGCGTCGGCGTCGGCGACGACAACGACGATGACGACGACGACGACGACGACGTCGACGACTATTATGATGGTGATGATGATGGTAATGATGATGATGACAATGATCATGATAGTGATGATGATATTAATGATGATGATGAAAAAATAATAAGAATAAGATTAATAATAATATTATTATTATTATTTTATATATTTTTTTTAAATTAATATGCTATAACAACTAAAATTGTCGTAATTTTTATTATAATAATTTTCGCACAAATTTACAGGCCAAATAATAATAATATTAAGGAGAAGAAGAAAATGTATGCTTTAATGTCCGAGAACAAACGTAAGGTTTCAGTTTGTTGGCAGAAATATAGAGAAAAAAAGATTCAGAATTACGTTTTCGATACAGGTGTCTTAAACATGGTATAGCGCACAGTCAAGATTACGCTTGAAAGAAGTAAATTTTCTAAAAACATCCAGAGATGGAGGGTCTAAATTGTTGACCTGTATGAGGGTTAACGACGGCAATATTTTAAGAAAGTGAGAGTAGAACACGGAATGATGTCTACATGATGTCCGCACGTCGTCCCTGCCTGCTTGCTTTCAGCCGAAGAAATGGCGTCCGTCGTCGTTATGGGCATGGCGTGGACTGGGGCAGAACCGAGCACCTGGGCCCACCTCAAAGCGCTGCTGACGAAGCGGGCCGTCCTTGTCCGACGGTCCGCTCTGGCCACCCTGTCGGCGTGTCTGGTACCATTGGCGCTCTTCCTGGCCGCATTCGTCGTCAAGCAGCACGTGGCCTCGTCCCTCTCCAACGATCCGGACGCCTTCCTGGAGGCACCGGACGATCCCGCCGCCATCTCCAGGACCCGCGAGGTGGCGGTCACCCTCGGGGGACTCTACGAGTCGTCGCGCGTCTTCCTGGTCAGTTATCCGGATGTACCGACCGAATTTACTACGTCCTTCACTTCGCTGCTCAAGAGTCAAGGTTCCAACCTGGAGCGGCTGTCCAGCGCCCGGGGGACCCTGCTGGACTTTGCGCGGGCTTCGTTCGTGGACTACGCAAAGTACTACGTACTCGGCGGTGTCTTTCGGAGAAATGAGTGAGTTGAAGAGAGATTGACTGTGTTAAAGGGATCGATCTAGTCGAATGGACAAATCTCGATCTGATCTTTTTATGGGACTTTGGAAATAATTGTAGCTACTTCGCAGTCTGTACTTCTACATTTAGTCACAGGAGGGCTAGAAACCCTACGGAACATAAGGACTCTATACACTGAAAGGTAGCGCAAAGCATGGTCTGAAATGGGAAAGAAAAATTTTCGCCGCGCCCATCAACTTTCTTTTTCCAAAGTTCTCGCTCCCCTCGCTTCAATAGGTGACCAGCGTTTGAGCAGGAAGTTTCGTCATCCGAAGCGAGGCGTCACGTGACTAGGCGCTTCCGGTTCGTGCAGCGCCGGTCGTGGTTCGTTCATCTGCATCGAGAGCCCCTGTAGGCCTGGTAGCCATGCTGTAGTCGTGGTGAAAATGGTTCGCTGCTCCACGTGCATTTTTTCTCATACAAGCCATAAAAGGGCATAGGATATTTATTTTTTATTTAAGAATACTGTCAGCCTTCACTTGAAGGCTATTACAGGAGAGGTAACAACAATATATATCCAATCATATAAAAAATTTGAACTCTATACATATGTACATAATAGAAGAAGACTGTTACACAATTTTTAATTGAAGACAACATGAACATATCGCTACACTTTGTAAAAGAAGAGAAATCGAAAAAAAGGAAAAACGCCCCTTTTTATTTATTGCTGGATAAATGTCTTTTCTAAAGAAGACTCGAATTGGGACATATTTGCAGAGTTAATGACATCATCTGGGAGTTGGTTCCACTCTTCAATTGTTTGCACAAAGAATGAATATTTAAAAACGTCTATCCTGCTATTATACGGTTGGATTGTTTTATCGTGATTTAATCTGCGCGATCGCTTATGTGCCTCTTTTAAATATAGTTCAGATTCAATGTTTAAGTGCTTGTTATACAACGCAAATAAGAACTTTAGCCGCGCTATTCTCCGTCTAGTTTCTAATGATTGAAGTCCACACTGGCTAAGCATTTCAGTCACAGAGTCTGTTCGTTTGTATTTATTAAGAATGAAACGTGCAGCCTGCCTTTGAATTTTTTCTAGTTTATTGATGTCTACTTTTTTGTTTGGACTCCATACAATGCTGGCGTACTCTAAAATAGGACGGATCATTGTCTTATAAGCTGTCATTTTGGCATTACTAGTTGCATTTTTTAACTTTCGTTTAAGGAAGCACAAACTTCGATAGGCAGAGGAGTAGACATTATCTATATGGGTGCGCCATTGCAAATCGTGTGAGATCACCACACCAAGGTACTTAAAACTGTTTACAATACTCAAATTAACATTGCCTATATTATAACAAAATTTCAAAACGCTTTTTTTGTTCGTTATATGGATATATGTCGACTTACGAAAATTTATTTGCATTTGCCAGTCCTCACACCATTGCCTTAAATTTTCCAGGTTCCTATTCAGAGCTAATTGATCATTAGTATTGTTTATCACAGAGTAAAGAAGGCAATCATCTGCAAAAAGTTTTAGTTTTACTGGTTCTTCAATGTGCGCAGCTATATCATTTATATATATCAAAAACAATAATGGTCCTAAGACTGAGCCCTGCGGGACTCCTGAGGTTACAGATAGAGGTGCAGATAGGTTTCCATTTATCTCAACTTTTTGACTCCGATTTGACAGGTATGCTTCTATCCAGTTAACGATTTTATCACACAACCCTATCTTTTTTAATTTGAATAATAATTTTTTGTGAGGTATGCGGTCGAATGCTTTTGAAAAGTCTATGCAAATTACATCGATCTGTTCCTTATTATTTACAGATAAAGAAAAATCATGAAACGTTTCCACCAGCTGCGTTACGGTTGACAAACCACGTCGAAAGCCATGCTGATGAGAGTATAACGTGTTTCGCTCCTCTAAAAAAGTAAATATATATTTTGAAATGATGTGCTCCATCACTTTACAGCAAACGCTGGTCAATGAAATAGGCCGGTAGTTTTCTATCGTAAAGCGGCTTCCTCCTTTAAACACAGGGACGACACGTGCGGATAACCATTCTTGCGGGAGTGACTCCGTTTGTAATGATTTGTCGAAGATAATTTTTAAATAAAAAGATAGCCACTCTGCATATCGCTTTAAGAATTCATTCGGTATTTTATCCGGGCCTGTTGATTTTTTCGTATCTAGTGACAATAGCTTAGCAAATATTCCGGACTGGCTTATCTCTATTTCTGGCATACTCATTTCAATATCAGAATCAAGGACCTCATCGAGATTTTGTAACTCGTGGGCTGAAAAGACCGATTGGAAAAACACGTTAAACCGATCTGCCATTTCTGCACTGTCAGTAATAATCACATCGTTTTCAACAATCTGCTCGATCATTTCCCTCTTCCCTCTTAAGAAACGCCAAAATTTTTGAGGGGCAGTTTTTATAAAGTTGTGAAGAGTCACTGAAAAGAATCTTTCTTTGGCTTGTTTGAGTGACGTTTTTAATTTAATTTTTAGAGCATTCATATGTTCTTTGAAACCTTTTCTGTGCCTTTTGATTTGACGTTTTAGGTGGATAACTTCACGCGTTATCCAGGGATTAGTGCGATATGTCTTTTTAGTTTTATTGGGAACAAAGGAATTAATGCAAAAGGAAGTAGTAGTTTTTAAAAAATTCCACAGATCATCTACTGTACTTGTAGTGCTTAGTTGGTCTAATGTTTCTAAGGATGTCTCTAAGTAATCTATAATACTTGTATCATCTGCGCGAGAAAAGTCTTTAACAATTATGGGCCTAGCAACCCTGCAATGACCATGTCGTGGTAGTGGAATCGTAAACAAAATCATTTTATGGTCTGAAATCTCTTCTACAATTGAAATCTCGTAATCCGATATATTTTCTGTAATAAAGACAAGGTCTAATGTTGATTGAGATTGGTCGGTGATTCTAGTGTATTCCTTGACTATTTGGGTAAGGTTGTGATTAAACGTTATGTCGATTATTTTTTCTCCGTTAAGGATATCAATGCCACCAGCCGCCAAAGCAGCCCAATTTACATGAGGCAAATTAAAATCTCCAGTCATGATTACCTTGGTGGTATTATTTACATATTTGCACAAAAACTCATTCAAACCCTCCAAAAATTCTACTGGTGCGTTTGGCGTTCTATAAACCACTCCGAAAAGGAACGTTCGATTGTAATAAGAAATTCGACACCAAATAGTTTCATCACAGTCGCATTCAAGCACCACACAATCAATGTCATTTCTCAAACAAATAGCTACACCCCCGCCTCTGGTAGTTCTATCACACCTAACTAATTTATAATTAGGGGGAACTATGCAATCGCTTTCTATATTGGAGTTTAGCCACGTTTCTGTAATAGCTACCACATGGGGACTGTGAGCAAGAAACAAAATTTCCAGAGCTTCAATTTTATTAACCACACTTCGGGCGTTTAGGCTAATAACTCTTAATTCAGGGGGATCGTTTTCAGCCGCCCTTGCATCGCGTCAGTTGTACGCTGCCCCACTGGGTTGAACACGACGTCGCTGGTTTAGATCAAGATCCCACACAAATGTTTCACCATTAATCTTCAGCTTGTCATGCACAAGTGATACCTTATCGCCCTTTGCTCTGTTCGATGCCGCGCTTCCCCATAACAGTTTTCTTACTTGCACTGTTTCTTTCGCGTAGTCACTACTGATACTGAGCTTAGTTCCTTTTAGTTTTCTACAGTTCTTTAATATTTCCTCTATCTCGTTGTAGTCGAAGAACTTTATGATTACAGGCCTATTCGTTTCATCGCGCTTACGTCCAAGTCTGTGAATTCGTTCAATCGAAGTTACCGTGACGCCAAGAGTCTCTAGGAAGACATCTTTCGTTACGATTTGCTTCAGTCCCTCTGTGCTTTCGTTGTGTTTTTCGGGTAAGCCAAATATCAGTAGATTATTTCGCCTTCCTCTGTTTTCTAGGTCAATTAGCTTTTCACTTTGCTGTCTGACTGTCTGTTCTAGGTTTGCAACGACTTCCTTTAGACTATCAACTTTCACCATTTCGCTCTGAATATTTGACATTGCATTTTCCAGTTTAGTAATTTTTCCGTTAATATTATGCATTTCTTGCCTAAGATTTGCTTGACCGCTCTTAACTTCTTGAAGATCCTTACTCATGTGGCCCTGATTTTCCAAAATCTTTTCTAACTTCTGTTCTATGGTTAATGGTCCTGGGTTCGATTCAACGTCCCCAGAAAGCAGCAACAACATTAACCGGCGCCAGCAATCACACAAAATGGCAAAACACTTTTGAGGGCACGGCACTATCACCACAAATTTGTAGCCATTTTTATAACTGTGCTGCTTGTATTGTAAACCAACCTGCAGAAGTAGTTGCGGAAATTTAGCCATGCTGGCCGTCGGGTGAGTGCCGAGCCCTCTGATGTTGGCCGGGTCTGGTCCTTGCTTTTGTAGTGGCGTGGTCGATGACGTTTCTCGCCCACGATGAAAATCCAGCCAATGGGGGCGGATGATGACTTGTTGTTGTCCGATGCTGTCCTCGGGTACCGTGAATGGCGTGTTGGATGGCGTTTGCAATAGTATCGGCATCACCTGCAGAAGTAGTTGCGGAAATTTAGCCATGCTGGCCGTCGGGTGAGTGCCGAGCCCTCTGATGTTGGCCGGGTCTGGTCCTTGCTTTTGTAGTGGCGTGGTCGATGACGTTTCTCGCCCACGATGAAAATCCAGCCAATGGGGGCGGATGATGACTTGTTGTTGTCCGATGCTGTCCTCGGGTACCGTGAATGGCGTGTTGGATGGCGTTTGCAATAGTATCGGCATCACCTGCAGAAGTAGTTGCGGAAATTTAGCCATGCTGGCCGTCGGGTGAGTGCCGAGCCCTCTGATGTTGGCCGGGTCTGGTCCTTGCTTTTGTAGTGGCGTGGTCGATGACGTTTCTCGCCCACGATGAAAATCCAGCCAATGGGGGCGGATGATGACTTGTTGTTGTCCGATGCTGTCCTCGGGTACCGTGAATGGCGTGTTGGATGGCGTTTGCAATAGTATCGGCATCACCTGCAGAAGTAGTTGCGGAAATTTAGCCATGCTGGCCGTCGGGTGAGTGCCGAGCCCTCTGATGTTGGCCGGGTCTGGTCCTTGCTTTTGTAGTGGCGTGGTCGATGACGTTTCTCGCCCACGATGAAAATCCAGCCAATGGGGGCGGATGATGACTTGTTGTTGTCCGATGCTGTCCTCGGGTACCGTGAATGGCGTGTTGGATGGCGTTTGCAATAGTATCGGCATCACCTGCAGAAGTAGTTGCGGAAATTTAGCCATGCTGGCCGTCGGGTGAGTGCCGAGCCCTCTGATGTTGGCCGGGTCTGGTCCTTGCTTTTGTAGTGGCGTGGTCGATGACGTTTCTCGCCCACGATGAAAATCCAGCCAATGGGGGCGGATGATGACTTGTTGTTGTCCGATGCTGTCCTCGGGTACCGTGAATGGCGTGTTCGATGGCGTTTGCAATAGTATCGGCATCACCTGCAGAAGTAGTTGCGGAAATTTAGCCATGCTGGCCGTCGGGTGAGTGCCGAGCCCTCTGATGTTGGCCGGGTCTGGTCCTTGCTTTTGTAGTGGCGTGGTCGATGACGTTTCTCGCCCACGATGAAAATCCAGCCAATGGGGGCGGATGATGACTTGTTGTTGTCCGATGCTGTCCTCGGGTACCGTGAATGGCGTGTTGGATGGCGTTTGCAATAGTATCGGCATCACCTGCAGAAGTAGTTGCGGAAATTTAGCCATGCTGGCCGTCGGGTGAGTGCCGAGCCCTCTGATGTTGGCCGGGTCTGGTCCTTGCTTTTGTAGTGGCGTGGTCGATGACGTTTCTCGCCCACGATGAAAATCCAGCCAATGGGGGCGGATGATGACTTGTTGTTGTCCGATGCTGTCCTCGGGTACCGTGAATGGCGTGTTGGATGGCGTTTGCAATAGTATCGGCATCACCTGCAGAAGTAGTTGCGGAAATTTAGCCATGCTGGCCGTCGGGTGAGTGCCGAGCCCTCTGATGTTGGCCGGGTCTGGTCCTTGCTTTTGTAGTGGCGTGGTCGATGACGTTTCTCGCCCACGATGAAAATCCAGCCAATGGGGGCGGATGATGACTTGTTGTTGTCCGATGCTGTCCTCGGGTACCGTGAATGGCGTGTTGGATGGCGTTTGCAATAGTATCGGCATTACCTGCAGAAGTAGTTGCGGAAATTTAGCCATGCTGGCCGTCGGGTGAGTGCCGAGCCCTCTGATGTTGGCCGGGTCTGGTCCTTGCTTTTGTAGTGGCGTGGTCGATGACGTTTCTCGCCCACGATGAAAATCCAGCCAATGGGGGCGGATGATGACTTGTTGTTGTCCGATGCTGTCCTCGGGTACCGTGAATGGCGTGTTGGATGGCGTTTGCAATAGTATCGGCATCACCTGCAGAAGTAGTTGCGGAAATTTAGCCATGCTGGCCGTCGGGTGAGTGCCGAGCCCTCTGATGTTGGCCGGGTCTGGTCCTTGCTTTTGTAGTGGCGTGGTCGATGACGTTTCTCGCCCACGATGAAAATCCAGCCAATGGGGGCGGATGATGACTTGTTGTTGTCCGATGCTGTCCTCGGGTACCGTGAATGGCGTGTTGGATGGCGTTTGCAATAGTATCGGCATCACCTGCAGAAGTAGTTGCGGAAATTTAGCCATGCTGGCCGTCGGGTGAGTGCCGAGCCCTCTGATGTTGGCCGGGTCTGGTCCTTGCTTTTGTAGTGGCGTGGTCGATGACGTTTCTCGCCCACGATGAAAATCCAGCCAATGGGGGCGGATGATGACTTGTTGTTGTCCGATGCTGTCCTCGGGTACCGTGAATGGCGTGTTGGATGGCGTTTGCAATAGTATCGGCATCACCTGCAGAAGTAGTTGCGGAAATTTAGCCATGCTGGCCGTCGGGTGAGTGCCGAGCCCTCTGATGTTGGCCGGGTCTGGTCCTTGCTTTTGTAGTGGCGTGGTCGATGACGTTTCTCGCCCACGATGAAAATCCAGCCAATGGGGGCGGATGATGACTTGTTGCTGTCCGATGCTGTCCTCGGGTACCGTGAATGGCGTGTTGGATGGCGTTTGCAATAGTATCGGCATCACCTGCAGAAGTAGTTGCGGAAATTTAGCCATGCTGGCCGTCGGGTGAGTGCCGAGCCCTCTGATGTTGGCCGGGTCTGGTCCTTGCTTTTGTAGTGGCGTGGTCGATGACGTTTCTCGCCCACGATGAAAATCCAGCCAATGGGGGCGGATGATGACTTGTTGTTGTCCGATGCTGTCCTCGGGTACCGTGAATGGCGTGTTGGATGGCGTTTGCAATAGTATCGGCATCACCTGCAGAAGTAGTTGCGGAAATTTAGCCATGCTGGCCGTCGGGTGAGTGCCGAGCCCTCTGATGTTGGCCGGGTCTGGTCCTTGCTTTTGTAGTGGCGTGGTCGATGACGTTTCTCGCCCACGATGAAAATCCAGCCAATGGGGGCGGATGATGACTTGTTGTTGTCCGATGCTGTCCTCGGGTACCGTGAATGGCGTGTTGGATGGCGTTTGCAATAGTATCGGCATCACCTGCAGAAGTAGTTGCGGAAATTTAGCCATGCTGGCCGTCGGGTGAGTGCCGAGCCCTCTGATGTTGGCCGGGTCTGGTCCTTGCTTTTGTAGTGGCGTGGTCGATGACGTTTCTCGCCCACGATGAAAATCCAGCCAATGGGGGCGGATGATGACTTGTTGTTGTCCGATGCTGTCCTCGGGTACCGTGAATGGCGTGTTGGATGGCGTTTGCAATAGTATCGGCATCACCTGCAGAAGTAGTTGCGGAAATTTAGCCATGCTGGCCGTCGGGTGAGTGCCGAGCCCTCTGATGTTGGCCGGGTCTGGTCCTTGCTTTTGTAGTGGCGTGGTCGATGACGTTTCTCGCCCACGATGAAAATCCAGCCAATGGGGGCGGATGATGACTTGTTGTTGTCCGATGCTGTCCTCGGGTACCGTGAATGGCGTGTTGGATGGCGTTTGCAATAGTATCGGCATCACCTGCAGAAGTAGTTGCGGAAATTTAGCCATGCTGGCCGTCGGGTGAGTGCCGAGCCCTCTGATGTTGGCCGGGTCTGGTCCTTGCTTTTGTAGTGGCGTGGTCGATGACGTTTCTCGCCCACGATGAAAATCCAGCCAATGGGGGCGGATGATGACTTGTTGTTGTCCGATGCTGTCCTCGGGTACCGTGAATGGCGTGTTGGATGGCGTTTGCAATAGTATCGGCATCACCTGCAGAAGTAGTTGCGGAAATTTAGCCATGCTGGCCGTCGGGTGAGTGCCGAGCCCTCTGATGTTGGCCGGGTCTGGTCCTTGCTTTTGTAGTGGCGTGGTCGATGACGTTTCTCGCCCACGATGAAAATCCAGCCAATGGGGGCGGATGATGACTTGTTGTTGTCCGATGCTGTCCTCGGGTACCGTGAATGGCGTGTTGGATGGCGTTTGCAATAGTATCGGCATCACCTGCAGAAGTAGTTGCGGAAATTTAGCCATGCTGGCCGTCGGGTGAGTGCCGAGCCCTCTGATGTTGGCCGGGTCTGGTCCTTGCTTTTGTAGTGGCGTGGTCGATGACGTTTCTCGCCCACGATGAAAATCCAGCCAATGGGGGCGGATGATGACTTGTTGTTGTCCGATGCTGTCCTCGGGTACCGTGAATGGCGTGTTGGATGGCGTTTGCAATAGTATCGGCATCACCTGCAGAAGTAGTTGCGGAAATTTAGCCATGCTGGCCGTCGGGTGAGTGCCGAGCCCTCTGATGTTGGCCGGGTCTGGTCCTTGCTTTTGTAGTGGCGTGGTCGATGACGTTTCTCGCCCACGATGAAAATCCAGCCAATGGGGGCGGATGATGACTTGTTGTTGTCCGATGCTGTCCTCGGGTACCGTGAATGGCGTGTTGGATGGCGTTTGCAATAGTATCGGCATCACCTGCAGAAGTAGTTGCGGAAATTTAGCCATGCTGGCCGTCGGGTGAGTGCCGAGCCCTCTGATGTTGGCCGGGTCTGGTCCTTGCTTTTGTAGTGGCGTGGTCGATGACGTTTCTCGCCCACGATGAAAATCCAGCCAATGGGGGCGGATGATGACTTGTTGTTGTCCGATGCTGTCCTCGGGTACCGTGAATGGCGTGTTGGATGGCGTTTGCAATAGTATCGGCATCACCTGCAGAAGTAGTTGCGGAAATTTAGCCATGCTGGCCGTCGGGTGAGTGCCGAGCCCTCTGATGTTGGCCGGGTCTGGTCCTTGCTTTTGTAGTGGCGTGGTCGATGACGTTTCTCGCCCACGATGAAAATCCAGCCAATGGGGGCGGATGATGACTTGTTGTTGTCCGATGCTGTCCTCGGGTACCGTGAATGGCGTGTTGGATGGCGTTTGCAATAGTATCGGCATCACCTGCAGAAGTAGTTGCGGAAATTTAGCCATGCTGGCCGTCGGGTGAGTGCCGAGCCCTCTGATGTTGGCCGGGTCTGGTCCTTGCTTTTGTAGTGGCGTGGTCGATGACGTTTCTCGCCCACGATGAAAATCCAGCCAATGGGGGCGGATGATGACTTGTTGTTGTCCGATGCTGTCCTCGGGTACCGTGAATGGCGTGTTGGATGGCGTTTGCAATAGTATCGGCATCACCTGCAGAAGTAGTTGCGGAAATTTAGCCATGCTGGCCGTCGGGTGAGTGCCGAGCCCTCTGATGTTGGCCGGGTCTGGTCCTTGCTTTTGTAGTGGCGTGGTCGATGACGTTTCTCGCCCACGATGAAAATCCAGCCAATGGGGGCGGATGATGACTTGTTGTTGTCCGATGCTGTCCTCGGGTACCGTGAATGGCGTGTTGGATGGCGTTTGCAATAGTATCGGCATCACCTGCAGAAGTAGTTGCGGAAATTTAGCCATGCTGGCCGTCGGGTGAGTGATATGTTCCGGTTCCCGTGGAACATAGCACGGAAGCAGCGATGGGCTGTCGCTGTAAAACAAGTAGTGAGGTGACCTCCAGAAGCCAAGCGTCGGAGACCGTTTATGCGCGGCCAATTTTGTTGCAGGCCAGTACAACGTGTTCTCTCTTTCTTCAGGAAGGGGCCGCGGGAAATAATGATCTCTAACCGAGTGTCTTCGCACCCAGAAAAAGGTCTCGATAAATCCGCGAAGGGGTGACACCGCTTGTCGTACAAGGCATCCGCGAGAACGCGGGATGCGATCTCGCAGGCATGGTCGACTGCACTTCATCACACGATGTTTCGACGACAGACCAGTTTCATCGACAAACCAAAAATCGACAGATGGGCACTGCACTTCATCGCACGATGTTTCGACGACAGACAGTTTCATCGACAGACCGTTTAATCGTTACATCGACAGCTAGGATTAAGTTTTTCTGTAATGAGCCGCCACAGACTGTGGCCGCGAAGCGGCGTGAACGGGTTGCTTACTATAATATAGGGTGTCCCCAAGTCGCCAGTCTCGATCTAAAAAGGACCATTAAAATCAAAGCCTGCACGTATCAATCTAAACTTTTCGTCAAAGGTGTATTTCACAGGTCGATTTTTTCTTGTAAAATATAAAACGTAGCTTCCTTCCTGTAAAAGCAGGGCTAAAAAACTTGCCAGGGTCAACGGTGGGCGGCAACACAGGCAACCGAATCGAGTTGTGGGGCGCATTTGGCGCGCGTATTGATAGATGGGGTCGGGAGCAGCGTCGGAATAAAGCCCCTTCATGTTTCAAAAGTAGCGCAAGGTGCGTCGATGCACGAGGCAAGCGCAACGTGCAGCCCTTGGGAAGATCATGGCGGGACAGCGCAGCGCTGAGCTGGATTCCAGACGCCATGAATTTGCCAGAATTGGCGCGCGGCACGTGCCTCGAGCATTTCTACAAGAATGAATGGCGCTACTTTCCTCAGGATAGATGGGCTTTACGTCGGAAGGTGTAGCCGGCCAGCGAAAGAAAGCATACGACACGCGGACGAAATCCGCTGACAGCAGAAGCGCCATCGTTATGCTGGCGCGTTTTTCTTTCTTTTTTTTTCACTTTATGCTTTGCTTTTTATTGTCCGCATTTATTTGTAACCAAAGGTGCGTTACAAAAAGTATTATGTTCATTTTACTAAATCACGGTGGTCGCAAGCCGTCTCAATAAGGAGGTACCGCCTTCTATCAATAGGAGCGCCAAGCGCGCCCCGTTACTCGACTTGGGCGTCTGCGTCGCCGCCCACCGCTGTTCACCCTGGCAAGTTTCTTGGCCCTATTTTGTGCAGAAAGAAAGCTACGCTTTGTAGTTTTACAAGAAAAAACCGACCTTTATAATTTTACAAGAAAAACCGACCTGTGAAATACACCTTTGACGAAAAGCTTAAATTGCAACGTGCAGGCGTCGATTTTTTACGGTAAATTTTAGATACAATAATAATAATAATAATAATAATAATAATAATAATAATAATAATAATAATAATAATAATAATAATAATAATAATAATAATAATTAATAATAATAATAATATTTATTACGCTTTCATGTTTTTTTTCGATATTTTCGGGCCCGTCAAAGCCAAAGAAGGCTTGTGGGACGTGGCCCGGAAGAGGTAGTAAGTGATTATGTACATTTGGTTAACAAACTAACACCGATAAACAATCATAGTTGTCCGTGGTGGGGGAGGGGAGGTGGCGGGCAGTCAGTCACTTTGTACATGGCACGGATAGAGATAGTGAATCACAGTGGACCGGTAGAAACATTATAGACATATGTACAGGTACATGTAGAGATACACACAAAGCATACATATAGATTTGTACATGCCACTGACAGAGATAGTCAATCACAGTCGACCGCTAGAAACACTTAAGAGATATCTACAGGTAAAATAAAAAGGTTCTGACAAGGTTGTCAAGAAAAAAGGCAAGGAAACATTAACGAGTACTTAAGGTATACTCCAATCAATTAGGAATTTTTTTAGTTGCCTTTTCGAGGTAAGCGTAAAAATGTCATCAGGAAGCGAATTAAATATTTTCGGGACATAAATATCACGAGTAGCTTGCCCGTAGCGAGTATAAGAACGAGGTACAACATAGCGAGGACTATCTCTTAGAACTCGGGAGGACACGAATGTTTTTTTGAAATCATCCATCCAAAAGTGGCGCAAAATTACTGAATTCACGAACAACTTTTGGAAGGAAGGTAAACCAAGATACTCAAAGATACTTCCGCATTCTGTCAAATCGCAGTTATATGCCACGCTCTTCAGTAAGTTCCGCAGAATATTATTGATGCGTACTTGCCATCTTATGGAGCAATTGGAAAGAATAGTAATTCCATATCTTAAAACGCCGTATGCAAGACTGCTGGCAATAGCTCTGCGCACACCGATCGGAGCAAGATGTCTAATGGTGTACAAAAGCCAGGCAGTACTTCTAAGTTTGCTACAAATATAGGACAGGTGGGTGTTCCAAGCAAGGTCGCTGTCAAAATAAATTCCCAGGTATTTAACTGAATTGACATAAGAAACCGCCGTACAGGAACAAGAAGCACAATCAGAGGTATGAATGAACAGAGGAATGTTTGTCACAGTTTGTTTTAAGGGATTTCTAAAGCATACTAAACTAGTTTTTGAGGCGTTAACTTTGATACGGTTGTCACGAAACCAGTTCATAGCAGTGAAAACAGCTTGTTGTAGTATTTGTACGGCTGATGTGCAGTTGGTGTGACACGCGACTAAAACTGTATCATCTGCATATTGAAAGATATGACAATTTAAGATGTTTTCTTCAAGATCATTCACATAAATATTAAACAATAAGGGGGAGATTATGGAACCTTGTGGAACGCCACATGTCAGAGACACCTGTGTGCTCATGTTTAGACCTCCCAGAGCAACAACCTGGGAACGATTAGAGAGATAATTTGTAAGAAGTGTGTGAAAGTTGCCACGAAATCCCAGCTTGTGCAATTTCTGAAGCAATATACTGTGGTCGACCGAGTCAAAAGCTTTAGAAATATCTAAAAATAGAGCGCAACTGTATAGATTATTGTCAAAAGCAGAATGGAGGAGGTCGGAAAATTCTTCTAACAGTGAAACAGTTCCAAGACCTTGTACAAAACCAAATTGTCTCGGTGAAATTACTGAGAACTTGTTGAGGAATCCTGACATAGTTATTAGCAAGTGCTTTTCCAGAAGCTGACCTATGACAGGCAAAATGGAGATCGGTCGATAGTTTTCATATTTGTCTTTTTGACCCTTTTTGAAAAAAGGTTTAACAAGTGCTGTTTTTAAGGTTCTTGGAATTACACCGGTCGTTATGAAACCGTTTAGCATGAATAACAGAACAGTAGTTAAAGCCGCAAAATTGTGTCGTAGAATTCTGATCGATATGCCATCAATTCCGTTTGGTTTCGTTTCTTTGAAGCTAAAGACCAGAGAATGAAGGTCAACATCAGTGATGGTTGGTAAAAATGCTGATTCACAAATTGAATTATTTAGGCTGCAAACGCCGAGAGAAGCCTCAGATGTTACTCGTGATGTGCTCGCAAAATAATTGTTGAATGAATTTGCAACTAGCTGGGGATCGTCTTTAAAGTACTGCAAGGGAGACTCTGGATGTGTGGTTTTTCCACGCAGTTGGTTGACGATGGACCACGTCTGTTTGGGGTTGTTTGCGGCTTTGTCAAACTGTGCTCTAAAATAGCGCCGTTTTGAAGCGCGTATCAGCGCACACACTTTATTTCTTTCTATCTTAAATTCGAGGTGGAGCGCGCTATTGTTCGGGGCACGCTTGGATCGTCTCCACAACAGGTCTTTGTATTCGATTGCTTTAATAATATCTGGGGTTATCCAGTGGCTTTCCTTTTTTCTTTTCCTAAAACAAATTGGACGCTTCGCCTCATTTTTGAAAAACTGGATTTGTTCGCAAAATTTTTTGTACACTTGACAAGCGTCGTTTGAGTCAAGTAACGATGACCAAGGGAAAGATTTTATAGACAGGTCAAGTTTCCGGTGATCTATGATCCAAGCGTCAGTCGTTTTATCTTCGCCTGGAAACTTTTGCGTAACATGACGGGACAACAAGGGTGTCCACTGACATGCTGTAAAATAATGGTCTGCCAGTTTTTGAATGATTACGCAGGATTGAATATTAAAACTTGGACCACGCACGTTTATGTGATCAAGGCACGATGCAACTAGTGATCCATTTAAAAACTCTTCCCTTGTTGGAGCCTGAATGCTGCATTCAATACCATGAGAATAAAAAAGTGTAAGGTAATCAATTACTACTGGTTTGAATGAGGCTAATGTATCTATGTTAAAATCTCCCACCACACACACCTGTTGTTCTAACGTCCATGACAATACGACGTTTTCAAGTTCTAGAATAAAATTAGAAGCACTGTTGGACGGAGGGCGATAGACTGCCATTAGCAAGAACGAGGCATGTTCCGTGATTATCCGCAAAGCGACACATTCAGCATAAACGAAGGAAATGTCCAATCGGGATGTGGTGTATACGTCTCTAACAAAAACTGCAATTCCGCCACCTCGTCTGTCGGGGCGTGTATAGCAGAAAGAACGATATCCAGGCAAAACAAAAAGCTCCAGCAACTCTGAGGGAGTATTAATTTCTGTTAGAACAAAAGCGTCAATTACGTCGTTTAAGTTTAGAGCAATCATCAAAAACTCATCCCAGTATTTTCTTATACTACGAATGTTCAAGTTGAGCAGTCCAAATGAATTCCCAGAGGTATGGTTAAAACAAGCTTTGAATGCGCATACATCGGGAAAGGTGAAAAAAGTGGAACCCATGAGCTCACTTGATCTTGTCTAAATCGCTCTTTCTGGCTATATGAATAACCGTTGTTCCCTCAGACTTTTTGACGAGGATTCTACCTTCCTTAGTCCAAACAAATTTAAAATTCACTTCGCGTGCCTTCCCTTTCGCTAGCCAGAAAAGTTCCCGCTTTGCTTGTGTTAAGTTTTCATTGAAGAACATTTTTGGCAGTGCGTCGTTCTCAGAAAGGGCGCGCAGTTTTTTTCTAGCTGCAAACCATCGCTGCCTGATTGCGACATGGTTGAACTTTACCAGGATTTTTGGGATTGTGTTCTGTTTTGCAGGAAGGCGGTGAATTGACTCAATGTCTGAATGTCGAAATCCCTGCAGGTCGAGTTTCGCCGCGATTTCCGACAGTCGGCCTGTCAGATCCTCGTTCTCAACAACTGGAAGGCCGCATACCTCCATATTGGCTCTGCGACACTGCTGCTCGGATTCGCTTATTTCAGCGCGTAATATCTCAAGCTGTGAGGTTTGGGCAGTGACTGTATCTCGCAGAACAGACACTTCAGATTCGCCGATATTCGCGTGTAGGCTTGCGAGTTGTGATGCTTGGGCAGCAACCGTAGCTTTCAAAGCTGCCACTTCTGATTCACAAGCCTTTAGAGCAGTTTCGCCAGACTTCAAGCCCTCCATCACGGTGTCATATTGCTTGGAGACAAATGACACTGTGTCTTGCAGCTCGCTTATAGTCTTATTTAGGTTTGCTACCTCTGCTGCTAGGGGCAGTAGGTCTTTGGTCTGGCTTATCAGAGCTTCGACTTTCGAGCTAATGTCAGGTAGAGCTTTAAGCTGAGCCTGAATGGCAGACAGCTGTGATGAAACGCTTGCGTCAAACTGCGTATTGTCTGTTTGGCTACTAAGATTGCCTCGCCTACTGCCAGGCCTGCAGCTCTTGCACTTCCATACATCTCGTTTTGTATCACTCATCGCGTTAAATGTGTTCGGTGCAATGCCCGAGCAGCCCTGGCCTAAATGATAGCTGCAGTAACATTCAGAACATGTCATGAATCTACCGTCAGCAGGCGTTGGCTTGTGACATGAGATGCACTCGTTGGAATCACCCATTGCAATGCGAGTTAGTGTGGGTGACGCTGGAGCAGAGTTACTCGAGATGAGCGGGAACTCGGAAGCTGTCGGTGGTGACAACGAAGGTCGTGAACAAAACGCTGCCGAAAACCAGCGGCGTAATGGCAGGAGGCGTGTCACTGACCAGGAGAGACCAGCTATGAGCAGCGTTGTGGCGAAAAGCAGCAGGATGGCAGGATGCGAAGAGGAAGCGATCGGCACCAAGCTGAGGGAATAGCACACCGTGAGATCTGTGTGCGTAATGAGCGCACGATTCCCACCAATAATAATAATAATAATAATAATAATAATAATCATATCAATCTTTATTATACAGTGCCCAGGAACAACCCTGAGGTCTTGGTGCTGGTACACTGGTGGATAAAAAAACAAAACATTATACACATCTCCGCAGGAAAGAAGATACATTTTTAAGCATAATACTAGGTAGTGCACGAGTAATTAGTAGAATAAAATAAAAACGAGGCAGTAACAGTAGAAACGGAACACAAGACCGTAGGACAACAAGTGCACCACCAGAAAGAACGGCATGGAGATGACGAAATTCAGACATAACAGAGCCATTCAGCAATGCTCATCCTGCACGGGCAAGTTTTTAATAGAAAGGACAAACGTCCTGTAGCAAGGGTGGAAAATATCAAGTCTTTCAGAGTAATGATTCAAACGCTGTGCCATTCTCACAATTGGGTTTACCGGACTAAACGTTCTAGACACATAAAAAGATGACCGAAGACGAGTAGGCACACGTGGGACCCTAAGGCACAGTTCCGATAACAGGCTCGGAGAATTGATGAGTCCATGCAGCGTTTTAAACAAAAATAGTAAGTCCGCGTTCTCCCGACGCCGGTGCAAGCTAAGCAAACCAACACGCTTTAACGCAGACTCATATGTTAAGCAGTGAACATCCTCCTTTATGTAGCGATGTTTAAAGATAGAAACAAACTTTTTTTGCACACGTTCGATCACCAAGGAGTGACTTTTAGAAATTCCATTCCAGACAACTGAAGCATATTCTAACTGCGACCTGGATAGCGAACAGTATAACGTGATAAAAGCAGTCGGGTTTTCGAACTCCCTGGTTAAGCGAGAGGCAACGCCCAACATTCGCAATGACGAGTTAACCACCCTACCAACATGATCAGAGAAACGCAACCCAGAATCAACCATGACTCCGAGATCTTTCATTACACTTACTCGAGACAAAGTCTCTCCTTGAATATTATATGCAAAAGAGATATTGTGAGTTTTCCGAGAGAGCGTCATGACCTTGGTTTTGGACGGGTTCAAGAAAAGGTCGTTTTCAGAGCACCATCGGTAGAAAGAACATGCATCTTCCTGGAGCTTAGCACAATCATGTTCAGTAACTATTTCTCGATAAATTTTTATATCGTCAGCATATTGCAGGAATGAAGAATTTAAAACAGCAAAAGAGACGTCATTTACGAAAATTGTGAACAGAAGGGGTCCTAAAACAGATCCCTGAGGAACGCCAGAGCGAGCCTTGTATAACGAAGAGTTCATGTTGTTGACCCGGACATACGCCTCTCTCTCTGACAAATAGCTTTTTAACCAGTCGTGTACTGAGCCACATACTCCATAGGAGGAAAGTTTGATAAAAGAATAATGTGATTGACTACGTCAAAAGCCTTACTTAAGTCAAAGTAGACAACGTCTAACTGACCTCTGTTACATATCACACGAGATGCGGCAGACATAAAGCTAACAAGATTAGTAGTAGTTGATCTCCCGCTCATAAAACCATGCTGATTGGGAATTGCTAAGTTTCGAAATTTGAAAGACAGGAATTGATGGACGACCATTTCAAAGAGCTTAGAAAATGGAGAGAGAAGAGAAATAGGTCTATAGTTACAAATATCACCTTTTTTCCCCGACTTTAAGACCGGAACAACAGCAGCGACCTTCCACGTTTCAGGAAAGGTTCCCAACCTTAACGAGTTGTTAAATATAGAGCACAGTACCGGCGCGAATATGTCGTGATAAGTTTTGAGAGTCGCCGAGGGAATGCCGTCGGGCCCTACTGATAATGTTGCCCTCATTTTCTTAATGCAGGACCGGCAAGGGGTACACGTCGTATGTTCCGCGCCGAACAAGCCTTCTTCCATGTGTGGGAAAATCAACAAAGAACAAAACACAAACGAAAATCAATGTGACGTGGCACACAAGACCAAGTATGCCCAATGCCAAAAAGAGGTCATATATAAGATTCCCATGACATGTGGGAGATGTTATATAGGCCAAACAGGACGTTGTATTAACGATAGAACAAGAGAGCATGCCGCATCTTTACGAGCCTTAACAGCAGCCGGACACCTAGCAGCTTACTGCCGTACATGCGAATGTCAGGCAAAACTACACGAAGTTAGCATTGTGGAAAACACAGAAACCAACTCGCGCGTGAATTGCTAGAGGCCCTAGCCATCAAGGACAACGGAGAGGACTGTGTTAGTGCCCCTTCAGTTGCACTCGACCACAAGGAGGAAGCGTTCTGCGGGGCCACGGTGTCCGGGCAAGGATAAAAGAAAGAAGAATGCTCCAGCCTCACCCTAAAAAAGAATGAGGAAACGCCAAAAAACCAGTAAAGCAAAAAATCGAAAAGTGACCTAAAGAAAAAGAAAAAGAAAAATAAATGAATTACGGGATAAAAAAAAAAAGTTTTCAATCACTCGCAAAGAGGAAAAGAAAAGGAAGAGCATTAAACAGTTGTTAGTCCAGCAGTGTGAATGGTGTTTAGTAGGGTACGTTTTTGGGCTAGTTGGTTCATTTTAGTTAACAATTAAAATAGCGCAAAAAAGACAACGACAAGAAGTACACAGGACAAGCGCCAACTTTCAACTAGTTTTTACTCAGGAAAAGCAGGCATATATATACACACGACAAGCAAAGCAACACCACATAAAAGTTGACTAATTGGTGTTTTTATACGTGGTTTCTTTGTTCAGCTGGCCCATCGTAAGAATGACCCAATTAGCAAGCTTAAGCCCGTGATAAATGAGTGCATTTAATGGGTAGTCACGTGCGTACGTAGCAGAGGTCGCATATTCCTCCGCGCGCATGTGAACAGTTGCAGGTAATACTCGACGTTTATAAAATGTGTACGAAGTAAACCAACCTGCTGGTTTGGAAAAACGATCGGTTTTGCACGCGTTGTGGTGTCTTTGATTTGCCTAAATCGAATGATGCCGAGTCTGCAAATGCACTTCGTTCAAGAGACGGAAACGTTTTAGTAAAGCGCACGCAAAGAATTGCGAGCCTTGCGGGCGCGCTCCCAATCCATGCTCAAAGCGACAGCACGAGCTCCCGCTAGCAAGGCAGTCCTTGCCTACGGAACTCCATTTACACGCACAGGAGGTGCATTCTATCGTGTGCCTGCTCTCAGCTTTTGCTACAATAAACGGGTAAAAGCAATATGTTTTTGTAATGCATCCCGATGTCCCAAAATACTCAAAACAACGTTGGATTTTTTTCTCTTTTCTGAGTTTAGCGGAAATGGAGAAAGCTTGACTTTACACCCGAGCAATCCCAACTTTGCTCGCGTTATTACATTTGCCGATCGAGACGGCTTCCCGCGGTTTACAACTACAATAAAGGTGAACAAACGCTAGTTTTTCACGTTAAAAAACAAAAGTCTCTTCATATTTGAAAACAAGAAAAAAAGTTATCTGGCCCGCCGTATGTTATAGTAAACAAGTACGACCCGGCACGCAGGAGCGCGCCTACGCGCGCCTTGTGGGCCTCACACAAACATGGCGGCGGGGAACCAGGAACAGAAATGGGGCAAGGAGGATTGCCCTGGATGAAAAGGAGGAAAACACGGGGAGAGGAGAAATCGCGCTAACCATCACTTTATAGGGACCTTAACGGAACATAGCATATTACACTTCGGTACAGGTAAAATACAGGCCTCGCAACCTGCAATGTGGCTGGTCAACTGGGTTAGAGAGAACGTCTATGATTACGCCATTCCTAATAACACAGTGTTATTGTTACGTGGAAGGAAACTGAGATTGCAATCCTTACACCGCCGTGGCCTTTTGGTCCATGGGCCCCTCGGCCCCCTCGCAGCGTCCAGGGCTGGTACAACCCGTTCGCCAACCTGAGCAAAGCGCTTGCCGTCAGCCTCCTGGGCACGACGCTGCTGCGCGTGCACACGGGGCGCCCTGACGCCCAGATCTGGACCACCCTATCCGTGGGCAGAGTGCGCGGCCCCGGGAAGCCGCTCCCGGACGCCCCGGAAAAGTTCGTCTGGGAGCACACGGTCCGCGCCAGGCTGGACGCCCACCTGAGCGCAGCCCTGGTCGCCTTCGCTACGCCCTGGTTTCTGGCTGCCCTACTGTCCGGCTTCGTGGCCTTCCCGGTCGCCGAGACGCTGTGCCGAGCCAAGGCCCTCCAGCTCATGACCGGAGTTCCACGCTCCGTGTACTGCTTCTCCAACTGGCTGGTGGACTTCGCGTTCTACTGGCTCACCTGCACCGCATTGGTCGCACTTTTCGTGTTCTTCGAGGGCCTCCAAATGCAATCATATGGTACGGTGTTTTTTTGCTTATGCACTCTTCGAGTGGTCTGAGTACTTTACTGAATCGCAGAGATGTGCCAAGGTGCCTTAACATGTACACGTATTAGGGCGATGTCGTTAAATAAGGTGGGTCGAACTCGCTGCTCTCGCCACGCTGAATTTCGAAGTAATGCGTGAGCATTTCGCGCAGCGGTTCTATATTGCCACCAGCTTCTGCGATCAAGCGCGCCTGTGGCTTAATGGTTCTCGTCCTTGGCTCCTACGCAAAGGGCTGGAGGTTCGATGCCTAGGAGAGGACGCGCCTTTTTTTTTTTCTGTAAATTTCGCGTTCCGGTGAATTTGGGAACAATGTTCTTTATTCGACGTCCGAGTGTTCTACGCCCAATCTTCCACGCCGATTATTCCAGAAGTCCACGCGTGTATATAAGGCTCTCCACGTGGCGAGCAGGAGGCAGTCTCGCCCCAGCGCTGGATCCTGCTGTTTCGCCGATATCGACGCCTGCGATGATAACCTTCGTTTTTTTTTTTTTGGGGGGGGGGTACAAGTTAACCTTAATAAATGTTTAGTTTCTCCAGTTATTTGCCGCCTCTTTATTTGCCATTCGTGACATTTTGGTGGAGGTGCTGGGTACCGCATTATATGCCAGTGAAACGCACACTTCAAAATGTCTGTCAGGTTCGATCTTTTTCAAGTCTCGAAAAGCTGATCCCCGTCGACGAGCCCGAAACCCGAGCCAGTCGCCGCGCTCAAGGACAGCCTTCTGAGCTTGGACTTCTATGCGAGAAGTCGAAGACCAAGACGACGACGATGTCCCAGCAGGACCCGGCCATCGTCTACCTGCCCGACGCTCCTTGTGCGCCGATTCCCTTCCACGGCGAGATCCGTAAGGATGTCGAAGACTGGCTCCAACACTACGAGCGTGTGACGCGCTACAACGGATGGACTGCGAAGCAGTGCCCGCAGAACCTCTGCTTTTCGTTGCAGGGTACTGCGAGGCATTGGTTCGATAACCACGAGGCTTCGTTTACGTCGTGGGACATCTGTGTGGCCGAGTTGCAGCGGACGTTCGCCACCCTACACCGACAAGAGATGGCAGAGGATGTTTTCCGGATTCGAACCCAAGGCTCCAACGAAAGCGTCACCAGGTTCGTGGAAGATCTCCTGTGCCTTAGCGCCGGTGCTGAACCAGGAGCCACAGACGACAAGAAGCTGCAGGGCCTCATGCGTAGGGATCGGGTGCTATATGAGCCGGCTTGACTCTGTCCACAGATACCACTTCTTCACGGCCGTTTTCCTCCAGCGTCATGTTCTTGTCTCGACGTAGTAATAAATAATGTCCGTCATACGGGGGCTTCAAGGGCTACCTCACTCCATCTCGCCAAAGGAACATGTGGGTACATTTAGCGAGGTAGCGAGTTTTGAAAAAGTGTGTCTTTTAGGGAAGGCGTCCTTCGGCAGGTCGGCTGAAGGCAACGTTACTAGAACAACTCAGTTGAAAAACTTCCGTAGAACCTGCTTTAAAAAAGTGGCTCCGATCCGTACTCGAGAACCGAACTACAGTACCTAGAATACAGTGGTCAGTGTCCCGAGTGGAGGGGTTCCCCAATGGGCGGAGGAGTCCGCAAGCTGACTCCAACATGTGTTGTCTGCGAGAAGCATTTTGAAGGCAGTCATGTCGAGAGAACTTTCGAAGTCACAGTGGACGGCGTCGTCAACGAGCTTGTATGAGAGTGACCGCGCCTCAAACTGGAAAGTGCCTACGGTATTCGACGACTACCCGAGACAGCTTCTTCCTAAAAAGACAGCGAAAAGAAAAGTAAGAAACCTTTGTGACCAACCCCCGCTAAACAGCAAAAGCGTGATGTTGGTGCAGACGTGAGCAATGCGTCGCCAAGCCCACTGGACAATGTATCTGAGGAGCCACCAACAACAAAGCAGCCGAGTGACAACTCATGCCTACAGCAGCAGCTGCGCTGCGCTGCAGCTAAACACCCATTTGATGCACTTTCCATACGTGCAACATGGGTCAAGTTGTGTGAAGTGCCAGCTTCCCCTGTAGCATGCGCGCGTTATCGGTCGGAAAAAATAACTTTGCCGATTTGTACATTCAACAAATGGTGACGTTTGGAAGTGTGATGCCCGAACGCAGCTCTGTGATACCTACAGTGTATCTGCGTGGAAACGAAGAAGCCAGCACTTGCTCACAGCAAGACTGAAAGCAGAAGAACTGGCCGTATGGAAAGTGCATCAAATGGGTGTTTAGCTGCAGCGCAGCGCAGCTGCTGCTGTAGGCATGAGTTGTCACTCGGCTGCTTTGTTGCTGGTGGCTCCTCAGATACATTGTCCAGTGGGCTTGGCGACGCATTGCTCACGTCTGCACCAACATCACGCTTTTGCTGTTTAGCGGGGGTTGGTCACAAAGGTTTCTTACTTTTCTTTTCGCTGTCTTTTTAGGAAGAAGCTGTCTCGGGTAGTCGTCGAATACCGTTGGCACTTTCCAGTTTGAGGCGCGTTGGAAATTTTTTGTGGCGTATGTGGCCTGAAACTTGATTGTGGCAAATACACATCCTTCTTGGGATTGTACTTTGCAGAGAAGTGTCGCCTGAGAGCAGAATTCTGGGGAAAGCTGTGCACAATGTAAATACCTGCGTAGACTTGCACAGAACACATTGTTCAGGAAGAGGAAGAAAAACAGGCGCGTATCAAGACGAACCAAAGCCATAACATTTCACGCGCTTTGAACACAGCAAAGAAACGCTTGGCCGGTGTGCAGCAGCAAGTGGCCCAAATGAAAGCCCAGAATGAAGCCCTAAGTGAGTCTGCCGTCGAAGAAACATCAAACGCCTTCCCCGAAAGCAGCAGCTTGCTGTTAAGACCTGTTTTTTGTGCTGCTCTACGGAGGTCTCTCAAGGGCATCACATATGATGACAACTGGATTGTTGAATATGTCACAATGTGAATGCGAAGCCCTAAATTGTATGTGCCTCTCCGGAGGGAGCACATATTTGTTCTGCCAGGACAAAGTTGCCTGCAGATATACCTGCAGCGGTTTAAAGGTGGCTTTGGACTGAACCCGAATATCTTGTGTGCTTTAAAAGAGAAGACAAAGGGCATTGACACCTTTAGCCGCCACGGAGGTCTGCTGATTGATGAAATCAAGCTTTCCGAGCATCTCAACGTTAAGTCTGCAGGTTAGTACATATTCTGCTCATAAGATTTGTGTGAGCTTGCACTGCACCTAAAAGGTTATCGTTGCTCAGTTCGAAGTACCCACGACAAGGGGTGTTGATGTTTTGATGTTTGTCTTGATTGCGCTCCTGAAGTGTATATGCTTGTTCTTTTCTATTCTCTACAGGCGTCATAGAAGGCTTTGTCGACCTTGGGTAACACACCACAGATGACCAAAAGGGTGTCCTGTCCGATCATGGAATGGCTGTGATGTTCCAATCTACGATATGCAATGACTATCATTGCCAACTGTAATGTCAAATTAGCGAATTTTTAAAACTCGTCTTGTCCGTTGTGCTTGCATCTTCTATCATCCCTGTCTTTTGCGCCTCTATCTTTTTCATGTATGTCAAACAAACGTGCCGAAATTAAGGTGTTGCTAATATTTAAACATTTTACTTTCTCAGGAAACGGGGCAAAAGTTCTGGGCGTGTTCGCCTCAAGAGGGAATGGGAAGGCTCCGACACTTAGCTAAAGTCATTGTTGAGGCCACTGTTCTTGCGGAACAGGCAGTCCTGACATGTGACGGGGCCACCTGAATCGGAGCATTTGACGTATTTTCGGCATACAGGGTAAGTGAATCACTCTCAGTAACGAAAGGAAAAAAAATACGTCAACATTTCTGCGTAGGTATAATGCAAATTTACTTGTGATTGAATAATGCATGGCTCGATTGCACGGTTTAATATGGGGTGTGGGAATCACGTCAAAATTCTCATGGAGGTATACCCTTTAAACTGGTTGCTAATGAATAAGTACTAAATGCATGCGTGCAAATACCGCCTGACTGCAGTGAAGCACATGCATCAGAACATTTTGCCTAAGGTGCTATGTACCACAATGCTTTGCCTGTGCATGCGATTGGCACTGAAGCTTTTTTTTTTGGGGGGGGGGAGGACGAAAGCAATGATGGTAAGCTGCAATATTTTCTCAACAAGCTCTGCTCGTCGAGTAGGAAACAGTACAAGGCACCTAGTCGACCCACGAAAGCAACTCTATTTTTTTTTCTGACTTTCCTCATATAACTAAAAACGTGAGGAACGGATTTGTGAGCAACGGCTTTATGACGCCATCTGGACATGTTCACTGTGGCATAATTGAGGTCGCATGGAAGGCAGATAGCGAACATGTAACGCTCAAGGCAATGACAAGCATTACGCAAGCCCATATAAAACCAAACTTTTTTGAAAAGATAAAAGTTGACTTTGCATTCTACCTTTATGGGGACCAGGTTTTTCAAGGAATTTTCTTCCATAAGGAGAAGATATACTCCGTGTACAGAACAGTGCAACCAACCGAAGAGTTTTTGCTGCGATTCAACCGGCTCATCCGGGTAAATACTTCAACAAGCGACACTTTAAGACGCAAAAGGGCAAACGAACAGTTTTTGGAGGAATTCTTTAATCATCTGGACGCATGGGAAGAACGCACTAAAACCATCGGAGGTGGATTTTTTTTTTGAAAGCCCAGCTGTTGGATTAAGGGTAACAATCAAAAGCACGCTCGACTTGTTGACCTATTTAAGCACAACAGAAGGCTTTAAGTACTTGCTGACATGCGGTTTAAGTGAAGACAAACTTGAAAACTTCTTCCGCATAATCAAACAGTCGGCAGGCTGCAACGGTCATCCAACTGTTTCGCAATTTATGGTGACCGTAATTCTAATGGCATTCTACAACCTAGCCAAATCGCCGAGGGGAGGAAACTGTGCAACAGACGTAGTAAAAGCATTGCTGAGCTAACCTCTTTGAAAAGCACGCCACCCAAAAATCTATTGGTGTCCATAGATGACCTGCTTGAGGAAGGAAGAGTTGACGAGGCTGAGGAAATCATTGGTTCTTCTTTGGCTCAAAGTGACAACACCAGCTACATAGAAAAAGGAGCCACAGTGCTTTGACATATTACGTTGCTAGCTATGTTGCCAGAAAGACTGTGGCCAATAATCGTTGCCCTAGTTGTGCGGCTTGTCTGTGTGCGACTCAAAACGAGGCAACGATAAATGTCAACTTCTAGTTCACGGCACATTTTGGCAATGGTGGTCTTGCGTAACCAAGCCATGCCCTCTCAAGAGCAATATTATGCATGGAGAATGTATTTACTTCTTTTTTTTTCAGTAAGCAAGCCTTACACAAAGAATGCCTGGCTGACTTTGCCATGGAGCTCTGTTCAGTCGACTTGCCAAAACTCGGTTGCCCAGAACACAAGGCAGCAGCCAGACTATCAGTTGTGAAGTTTTATGTTTTCTTAAGAATGAGGTTCAATGTCAACGGGCTGAAAAAGGACAGAGAGGCGCGAAGGCAACGAAACAGATGGCGGAAGTTGAGACACCGCAACTAGGTTGCTAACTTCAATGCTGTGTTTCTTTTCTTGTGTATTGCTTAAATGGTGCAGCTGGGCACACAATAATAACAGTTTGTATGCAGCATTGTCTTTGTTGTCCCAGTATGCACGAGAAGTTTCAAACGTTTATTTTTTTAAGAAAGAAATGTCTGTTTTCAAAATGTCTGTGGAATATGTGCTGTTGTAAGTGTGTAAAAGCCGCTGTGGCTACCAAATAAATTGATTCAATTGTAAATCCTATTCAGACTGCCTGTGTTCATCATCACATGCCATCAACAAAAACAGATGCCATGTTGAGAAGGAGCAAAAGTGTCAATGTTGTTCTTTTGCATTTACGCGAAGTTATTAAGCGTCGACAGACTGATACACCAAGATTGCAGTAGGCACGGTTTACTGCAGAAACGTCGGCATAAACTGTTCGAGAGTGTGATGCACTGAGGTACGTTTGGTCATAACAAAACTAATAGAATGCAGAGCTGGTTTAATCACTTTTGCAAAAAATATGAATGAGTCAATGCCAAACGGGTACTTCCGATCACCATCTACCATTTCAGCCTCAAATATTTTAATCGCGCGTAAGCATCGTCGTTGCCACACGGTCCAACCACCGGGAACAGCTGGGTTGGCTGCAGCGTGACGGTGCATACGACAGCCAACGGTCGCGATGCGCTAATCACAGTGGAATGAACCCGGATCGATTAAAATCTCGATTCGAAGTTTTCATTTAGCAGCAATATATTAAGTTCAAGGTGTCAATTTTTAGTGGGTCTCTACTCACTGGTTCACTTCAGCGGCGTCAAACTCCCCGTCGGTCTTCTGGCGTTGTTTCAATTGACGACTTTCTGCGGACAATTCTACGCTGATAGGTTTGTTTTTCGCGAAGAAAATTTTAGACGAAAGCATCCGCGAAGCAAAGAGAAAGGCAGGATTCCCAATGAACAACGCAGCAGACGGCCGTGCGCGCTTCGCCGCGAACGCGGCACGATGGCACCTTAGCGATTGGCAGCGCGCCGTGCGGTCGCTGTGGGAAGGCATCACCGCGGTGAACATGCCAGCGGCACCCTCAGCACACTAGCCAGTATATTGCAGGCACTGTAACCGATCTTATGGCGATCGCAACGCCGCCGTTTCTCCCACAGCGGCCACTCCGGGAACTGCACGTCTGCACATATCGGTTCAGGCCGAGTCGCGGAAAGGCCGGTGGCGCCATCTCGCAGTGCCATTTCGCAGTATTCATATAAATTACCCTAATGTTTTTACTAGTTCCTAAAGGGTGGCGTTGTTATCGTATTCAGTTCGGTCTCAGTGGACGGTAGCGGTCCGAGTTTCAGAAGTGAGTTTCCCAACTGAGTGTTTTAGTAACGGTGGCCTTGATTAGCAGTCTTTCATTAGCAGCCGCAGCCGCTGGACGCAGTTTTCTGCACTTTCATGTGTGATGTTGGCTGACGAAGGAAAAATTTACCAGTCAAGCGGACTGACGAGCCGTGCAGGAGCTCAGCTTCGCTGCAATTAATGTCCGATTTGAGGGCTGTTCCGATACGCAAAGAGACGAGTGGAAAAAACTCTGTCTATGTCGGGTTGTTGGTCTGGGCTTTGATTAAGGCTTTCAACTGACGATGAAACATTCGACGATGCCGTTGGATATGTGATGGTAGGATGTCGCATGGATCTGTTGAACTTTTAGTAGGTGGGAGATAGTTTGGAAATAGAGTCAATTCAAAATGACGTCCTTTGTCAGTAGTGATCGTCTGTGGGACTCCAAAAAGACTAATCCATATTTCCATGAGTGTGCGAGCTACGGATGTTGCGGTGTTGTCGTTGTTTGGTGCCGCTTCGGGCCACTGCGTAAAACGATTGACGCAGGTCAGAAGGTATCGGTGTCCTTGTGATGGAGGAAGTGGTCCCACTATATCGACGTAAATGTGGGCGAAGCGTGTGTCCGGTGTGCTAGTTCCCAAGGGCGTCTTAAGGCTCGTTCACACTCTTGCAACCGAGTACGACCGAGAGAGACAAGACCAGTTTTTAATCCTCTTAAGACGTCTTAGGACCAGCTCCGCAGCAGCGCGCTCGATCCTAAGAAGTCGTAAGAGGATTAAAAATCGGTCTTGTTTCTCTCCGTCCTACTAGGTTGCAAGAGTGTGAACGAGCCTTTATGTACCGATGAGCTTTCGAGCGTTGGTAGTGGACGCAAGTTTTGGCCAAGGACTTCACGTCAGCGTATAGACCACGATATTATCAGTCGCCTCGCTGGGTTGCTCGTATCCAGGGATAGAACAAGGAGTGCAGCATGTCGCGAACCACGGATGCTGTTGACTCCGGAAGGGCTGCGATGGCGAAGTCAAATATGGTCAATGATGATGTGATTTTCCTCTTCCGGAAAATTGATTCCGCGGTCAGAAACCACAGCTCGGAATCTAATGGCCAGAACTCCGGGAACCTGATGTTCAGAGTGTCGCCCACAGTGTCTTTGGGGTTCCGGAAGAGCAGTTATCGTCTCCGAGGCTCGTGATGTACGCACAAAGCTGGACTCACCCAAATAAGCAGGGGTCCACGGCAGCGTAGATGGGCGTGGTCAGAGGTAGCTCGGTCCGGTTCACCTGTATGTTGAGTGAAGGCTGGCTATATCTCATTCTATATATTTATTCACAATATTTACACTATCATTTTAGCTAGATCGTCGAGGGACATGTCGAATCTCAGAGTTCGTGCAGCTCATGGCCCAGGCACTTTGTGTCTCTTGCTCGTGCCTTTCCCGTGAGCTTGGCACCGCTTCAGCGCTGTGAATAGCTGCCGCTACACTGGCTTCGGCCGAAGTACTGCCCATCAGAAAAACTTCGGGCAAATTGGAGTGTGAGTTCACGCTCACCTAAATGTGACGACCTTGGAAAAATGCCGCAAAACCCAAGTGTAGCCTATTCCATGGTCGAGTCGGCGAAGACCAGGGATGCAGCGGTACCGGACCTGGAAGACCCCATTGTTGCCAGCAGGCATCGCACATCCGGAAGAGACGCTCAATTAATATTCGTTTCGACGTCCCGCCGCGAGGCGTAGCTTCGTGCAAGCTCTGTCATTCGGACAATCTGTGAGTGCCCCTCATGCAACTTCTCTAGTACGCGCTCCCGAAGCCACCTTGGGATCACCACCCGCAGTCGCCACAACAGGCAACGCTGGTGCCATGTCAGCCCGTTTCGTCTTGCAAAGTAACGTTTTAGCCCATATATCTACTTTCGTGGGCCAGGCGTCCACCAGGTACCGGGGCATTTGAAAAAGCTTTTTGTCTTTTGCTTTCTCTAGAGCTATATCCTGGCTGCTCACTGGGTATGATTGCAGGTAAAGGCTTAAAGATACCGCGACGTCATCCTGGAAGCCTGAACAAGCAGTCCATCTCCACGTTGAGTTGACCTGTCCGGTATATCAGGCGGTGCTGGTAAGCGGAGAGACTGAAAGCCCACCAACGGACCTAGTATCGTTCGTGGTTTGTGTCCAACAGAAAAGACCGCCCAAAAACATACACGTGAAATTTCTTCACTCCAAACACAATGGCCAGCACCTCTTTTTCTAGAGGACTATAGTTCTTTTCACTCGGGATCACTGTTCTTCAAGGTAAACGTTTTACAGCGCGATAAATAGAGACTCTAACCAAAAGTTTTACGAACAGTAATCAGACGTTTCGGGACCAGTTCGGTTCCTTATTCACGGGTGAGTGACGGAAAGAACACGCGTCGCTTAAATGCACAAACGGATCTATGGGGAATCGCTGACGTCACGCAGTCCCGAGACGTAGCTGCTGGGCAGAGAGCCCGAAGTACGATTCACGGTTTATTCACGTACGTTGAATAAACCAAGATTCAACGAAAAGCTGCTTTCACTAATTTCTCTCCAAGGCCAGCACGGTGCTGCTCTTGAAGCCGACTGTGTGGCCGACTGCTCCTGCGTGTTCCGCGAGGGCGCAAACGCGATGAGTCTTGGCGCAAACGCGATGGGTCTTGTTACACCGTTGGCGTACACACTGGAAAGGACAGCGCCGAGTGCGTACGCCGATGCGTCACATGCGACTCGGTGTTCTGTCTTGGGTCATAGTGAGCCAGGACAGGCGTGTCAACCAGAAGTTTCTTCACCGTGTCTAAAACTTCTTCACAGCGTTTGCTCCAGGACCAAGCAACATCCTTTCCCAGTAGCTCGTTCAAAGGTGCTAGGTTGCTGGACAGGTCGGGAAGGAACTTCCCGTAGAATGTCACCATACCCAGGAACGAGCGCACCTGTTTGCAGTCCTGCGCTTTAGGCGCACTGAGGATCGCTTGCACGTTTTATTGTGATACAGCCATTGTTTGACTACTGACTTGATGCCCAGGGGACTTGAGACTGGACTTCAAAGACTCAAAATTTTCTTCCTTGTCTCGGATGTCATTGTCACTCAACCTATTTATTACCTCCTCTAAATTCTTGAGGTGGTCCACGGCCGTTTTCCCCTTTATCAGGAGATCGACGAGATAGCAAGTAACACCTTAGAGGCCCGCGATCAAGTTGTCAATCACCTCCTGAAAGTGCGCCGACGCTGACGCGATGCCGAACGCCAACGGTTTCACTCGGAACAGGCCTCCGTGCGTGTTGATCGACAAATACTGCTGCGATTCAGGATGCACTAGAACAGGGGTGACCAGGCAGACTTGGCCTGACAGCCGCAAACAAACCAACAAAACAAAACTTCCAAGAGCCGCGCGGGGGGGGGGGGAGGCTTTTGTTCGGAGAAATAAACGAAACTCGAGCTACTTTCAATCTATCCGAGTCAAAAGTAGTCCAACTGTACGTTAGGTAGCAGTAGTTCAAGACTACCAAACACTAACCTGTTTTTCGATTTGAAACGCGTTCTATTTCTCTTTTTAGGGAAGTGCTCGTGTGACTGGGAGGGAAGCGGGGAAGCGGGGAAGGGGGGAGGGTAGAGGAGGGAGCCGCGAGCCGCAATTTAACACGCGAAGAGCCGCAGCTCGGCCACCCCTGCACTAGAACCTGCTGATTTTGCCTATTTAAGTATATCTTAGAGAAGACCGTTGCTACCGCCACAGTTGCCGAAACGTCTTCAAGTTTCAGCAGTGGGTACCACTCGACGTCCAGGATTGACCGTAATTTTACAGTCCCCGCACAGGCGGACAGAAACGTTATTCTTCAGAACTGGAACAACTGGCGTGGTGTAGAGTTAGTGTGCTAACACTTCAATGAGGCCTGCAGCTTCCAATCTTCTTAGCTCTTCCCCCGCGGTTGGCTTCAACGCGAACGGCATGCTTCGAGCTTTTAAAAACATGGGAGTTACACCTTCTCTCAAGCTTAGCCGAGCCCCTCTCCCTCTATGCACCCAAGCTCGTCTATAAATACGTTCCGGTAGCTTGCTAAGATGCCTTTCAGCGACGCTTCTATGTCAACACTGACCGGGCTAAGTGTGCCAAAATCGAACTTCAGTTCGTAAATCCAATCTCTACCGATCAGCGGTGGTCCGTCTTCACCTAAAACGTGAAGTGGCAGTTTCCCCCTAAATCTCGGTATTCGGCTTCCACAACTGCTAGTCCTCTTGACTTGACCCTCTCCCCAGTGCACATGCGCATTACTATTTACCCTGCAGAAAACCGGGCATCGGGAAATAGTGTTTGGAACTAGGACATTGAAATGATCAACACTGCCGTCCCCTTATCTAATTCCATTCGTAGTGAAACATTCCCGACCTTTAGAGTGTAGTGGAAAGGGACAGTTGTCCTGCTATCTTTTTGCTCATACATTTCTTCGCTCTTATCATTTTCATCTGCGGCGAAGTTTGGGAATTCCCTCAGCTTGTCCAATTTCTGGTGAATCGGTGCTCTTCAGAAAAGCTGAAAGTGTTTTAGAGGTTGCACCAATAACAAATAGCGTTGCGACACTGGCATGACGGAGCGCTGTGCCTAGGCGATCCACAGTAAAAACATGTCTTTTGCGCCGTCCCTGTTTTTTGCTCCACAGCTGTCAGCTTCTGTCAAATACGAACCGCCGGAGGGCACCTCATTACCCCAGTCGGGAGATACACTGCTCACGTCGAGATCCATGTGATACGTGCCCCGTGAAGTTTGCCGTACTGCAAGACCGTGCGAGAGACGTTACCGTCGGAATGGACTTTTTCTGCGAGTATGGCGCCGTCGTCGACCTCGGAGGAAACCGGCTGACGCTACAAAAACCTGCTCCACCACCGGAGGAACCCAAAACACCGCCATCCGCGGTCCGAGTCCTCGCGAACCACGTGGACTTATCACTGCGTTCGAGTGTTTTCGTACCCGTTGGGATTGATGAAACTTTCTGCGGCGAAGTTCTGCTCGAGGGAAGCCTCCTATTGTTCCTGGCAAAAGGAATAGGTGTCGCAAAAAAGTAGCTGAACTTCAGGATGGGCGGATTGTGGTACTTGTGACGAGCTTCAGACAAGAAACGCAACACCTCACGAAAGGTGCAGCTGTGGGCCACGTCGAGGAACTCCGGAACTCCGCCGAAATCGCCGCGATTACTAAATAATCCTTACCACCTCAGCATTTAGAACTAACGGTTAACAAAGCGAGGGGCACTTTGTTTGCGTGTTGTAGGAAATTAAAATTTGCTGATTTTGACACTAAACTTATTGCTTATAAAAGTTTTATTAGGCCTGTGCTTGAATATGCTAGTTCAGTGTGGTGCCCTTTCACACAAAACGGTATTAACAAGCTTGAACGTATCCAAAAGTTAGCTGCTTGGTTTATTTTTAATGACTATCGTAGAGAAACATCGTCCACTGAATTAGTTAATAGAGCGAAGCTTCAGCCGTTGCAAATGAGAGCAAAAATTGATAGATTAAAATTGCTGTTCAATATCCTTAACGGCACTCTTGATGTTCAGAGCTCTAACTATATACAACCATTATCGACCGGGTCCTCACGTCTAAACCACACAAGAGCGTTAAAGCAATACAGGTTCAAAAACGACTGTTTTAGATATTCTTTTTTCCCTCGGGCAATTCAAGAATGGAACGAGTTACCAAATGATGTCGTCTTCAACACAACTATTGCTAATTCTGTATCTGCTCTTGAATTTATACTTAATTAAGTTTTCATTTATAAATCTGCATCTTGTTCACATGTTTGTACCCACTCCTACCATGGTTCCTTGAGTGGAGCCAGTAGTATTCCTAAATAAATAAATTTGAAAAAAAGACAGTGCATCGCCAGGGCAGATCGACCTTGACTCTAAACCTCCGGGCCCAAAACGACGGCAGCTGATTAACCTCCTCGCCGAATACCGCGACTGCTGTGCGACGCCGTCGAAGGTGAGCCAAACCGCCGTTGCAAAGTACCGCATTGTTACCGAGGACGACGCGCTCTCTGTGCTTTGATTACCGTACAGTCTCCATAAAAGAAAGAGAGTTAATTCAGGAGCAAGTTCTAGAGATGTTAAACGCCGGCATAATCCTGCCCTCAAGCAGCCCGTGGGCCTCTCCGGTCGTGCTGGTTAAGAAGGAGGACGGAACACTTAGCTTCTGCGTGGACTACCGGCGGCTGAACCCGGTGACAAAAAAGTACGTCTATTCACTCCCCCGCATCGACCACACTTCAAGCAGGCTGCGCACTCTCGATATTTTCATCTGTGGACCTGAAGAGCGGCTACTGGCAGATCAAAGTCGACGAACCGGACCCAGAAAAGAAAACCTTCCTCAGTCAGGATTGACTGTATGAGTTCAAGGTGATGCCCTTCGGACTATGCACGGCGCCAGCAACTTTCCAGCGTGTCACGGACACCCTTTTGGCAGGGCTAAACTGGCAGAACTGTCTCGTCTACCTTGACGGCCTCATAGTGTTATCAAGTGACTTCGACGAGCCATTGTGACGACCCTTAGTTGTTCTCCAAGCCATACAGACCGCCGGACTCACCATTAAGACGTCAAAGTGCCGGTTCGCCTACGACTAGCTGAAGTTCCTAGGCCACGTGGTTAGTAACGAAGGCGTCCGCCCACACCGTGAGAAGACTCGCGCCGTCGCGGGATTTCCAGCGCCGACAAACAAGAAGGCTGTGCGAAGATTCCTTGAAATTTGTGCTTACTATCGACCTTCGTTCGGGATTTCACAAGGATTTCCGCACCGCTCAGAAACCTCACGAAGGACGCCGAAAAGTTCGAATGGGCCGAGGAGCAGCAGCAGGCATTCGACGAGGTGAAGCGAAAACTCCAGGCTCCTCTAGTTCTTAAACACTTTGATCAGGACGCGGAAACCGAGATTCACATGGACACTAGTAATGCAGGACTTGGAGCGGTACTGGTTCACGTTCAAGAAGGCACCGAGCGAGTCATCGCCTCCGCCCGTCGGACACTGTCCACGGTGGAGAGAAATTACTCCTAGACTGAAAAAGAATGTCTTGCGGTTGTCTGGGCAATCACGAAGCTCCGCCCGTACTTGTACGGGAGCCCGTTCCGCATAGTCACAGACGATCACTCCCTCTGCTGGCTTGCGAACCTCAAAGACCCTTCAGGACGCCTCGCTTAATGGAGTCAGGCCGGAAGCACAGCAACTCTGACTGCCTGTCCAGAGCCCCTGTCGAAACACCTTCCGGCAGCAACGACGACGATGACAATGAGTGCTTCCTAGGAGCAGTGAACACCGACGACATGGCATGACGTCAACGAGACGATCCTGAGCTGCGCGCATTACTCGAGCACCTGGAATGGCGCGGGAGTACCGTGCCACGTGTTTTCTCACGAGCCATGCCGGCTTTCGCCATTCGACAAGGTGTACTCTACAAAGATAACTTCGGGGACAACAACTGGCCGTGGCTGCTGGTAATCCCGACCGACCTTCGAGAGGAGATCTTTCAAGCATGTCACGACGACCCGACGTCCGGACACCTTGGCTACAGTCGGGCACAGTCCCGTATTCGTGAAACGTATTACTGGTCCAAGCTTCCCAGAGTCGTCCAGCTCTACAGCTGATCATTCTACGAGTGCCAGCGACGCAAGAAACTGCCGACGAAGCCGGTAGGTCTCCTGCAGCCAATTCCTCCACCAACTGCACCGTTCCAGCACATCGGAATGGATCTACTTGGTCCTTTTCCGCCGCCGACCCTGGGAAACCATTGGATAATCGTCGCCACACATTATCTCACGCGGTACGCAGAGGCGAAAACTCTTCCTTCAGAGACTGCTGTTGAAGTCGCCAAGTTTTTCATTTAGTCCATCGTCCTCCGGTACGGCGCTCCCGAAGTTCTGATTACAGATCGCGGATCATCGTTCATGGTGCAGCTGAACCAAGAAATCCTTTGGCTAAGTCACACCAGCCACTGTCGTACAACCGCATATAACGCGCAGACCAACGGGCTGACGGAGCGACTCAACAAGACAATCACCATGATCTCTGTGAGGCTCCGCTGCAAATCCTCGGGCTGGAAGTGCGCTGAGCACACCACGCTTTCTTTGAGGGGGTCCAACCGCTTCCCCTGTTCAGTGCCTCAAACCACCGGTTGCGACGCACGACGTCTCAGGAAACTGGGAGCTTATTCGGAAGCGAGGTGAAACAAGGAGACGGCAGGCTCTTTAAATCGACCGGAAAATTCGGTTTCTTAACCTATCGCGCTACGACTTTGTGCAGCGTTGCCCACAGATGGTGCATTTTTTTTTGTAAAATTAAAGAACGAATTTATTTGAGGAAAAAGTAAAGAAAGAAAAAGGCTTAGCTCCTATGGAAATGCGACAAAGCCAAAGGTCTTCAAACACTACGGCGCCGTTTCGCACGGGAGACAAGAGATGGCGCAAGCGGTCGCGACGCCAACTGCCGCCGTGGCGTTTGTTGCGCCATCTCTTGTATCCCGTGCGAAACGGCGCCGTGTTGTTTGAAGACCGGTGGCGTCGCTGCGTTTCCATAGGAGCTAAGCCTTTTTCATTCTTTACTTTTTCCTCAGGTAAGTTCGCTCTTTGCAAATTTTACAAAAAAAAAAAAAGATGCACCGTCTGTGGGCAACGCTGCACAAAATCGTAGCGCGATAGGTTAAGAAACCGAATTTTGCGGTCGATTTAAAGAGCCTGCCGTCTCCTTGAATCACCCAGTAGATTGTCATTCATGATAATTGATGAGTGAATTGACAATTTAGGAGTGAATTCATGAGCAGAAAGAATAAAGCAGTACTCATTTCTTTTTCTTTTTATCGTCCGGATGCAGAAGTAGTTACTCATACAGTGTTACTGCGTAGTTTTTTTCGTCTCTATTGGTTTTCCACGCGTTCTTCGTCCATTTGGCACTGTCCGACAGTGCACATAAATTTGTTGTTGCCGGAGTCACTTCCCATAAACTGTTGCCGGAGTTGCTTCCCGATTTGTCACGCGGATTAACATTACAGCAAAATTTCGCAGGGTCATCAGTAAGAAACGTTTTCAGTGTGACGTGATAAAATTTGCTTTTCGAGTCTTTCACACGCATTTTCAAATCATGACTCATGGCGTGAAGTTGCACCCTTTTATCTATATTTTGATTATGTTTACGGGTTTTCCGTTAACGCTTTATTCTTCTCTTTCTTTGAATGGTAGCTCTGGTGATCCAAGGACTTTTTTGCCTTGTCGTTTTTGTATGAGTAGGCACAAACTGATTAATGCAGTGTTTAACGACTTCAACAAAACAGTCCCACAACACTTCTGTACCGACAAATATCTGGTGGAGCCACTGAAAATTGTCGAATGACTTTTCAAGGTAGTCTAAAATACTGTGAGGAGCGACGCGAACCTATAAACTGTGAATGTGCGCCAACTTGGGCAAGCTGACTGCGGGCGCGTGAGCAAGACCAAGCTCCTGCATCGTGAAGCGCGAGACCCGCTTGAGCTCAGGGTTGAATCGGACATTCTGCCCAGCGGCCGGTTCTCCTGGGACCTTTTCGGAGCAGGCTTGCGAAACCTTAATAAACCTCCTCACAACTTGGTGGAGGTGCGGGGTAGATGGAGCTACGCAGCGGCGTTCGGATGACCATCACGGCAGCCAACGCCACACCGCCAACTGATCCCTTGGGACAGCATGCGACTTCCACTTCTCAGCCACCCACTGAAGGTCAAACAGGGTCCCTTTCTTCAGCTCCTGGGCCCATCTGGCATCCCTCGTTGCGCCAACGGGACCCGCAAGTTTTTACCGGCCTTGGCGAGGAAGACATTGACGAATGGCTCGACATTTACAACAGAGTCAGCACTTACAACCGGTGGGACCGTTCGATGAAGCTAACCAACATCATTTTTTATTTTACCGACGTAGAAAAAACATGGTTCCTGAACCACGAACACGAGTGGCAATCGTGGGAAACTTTCACAGCTCGTGCAAGAAAGGTATTTGGAAGACCAGCAAATCGTCGTGCTATTTCGGAGCGTCGACTGAATACGCGCAGTCAACAACCGGGCGAAACCTACACGTCATATATAGAAGACGTCCTGACTCTCTGCCGAAGGGTAAACGAACAGATGACTGAAGGTGAACGAGTTCGTCACCTCCTTAAAGGAATCTCAGAAGAAGCCTTCGGGTTGTTTTTGATGCAGCCTCCTGTGGATGTTAGATCTGTTGTAGACGGCTGCAAACGCCTCCAAGAAGCTCGCCATTAGCGCGTTATCTACGCTGGGTATTCACCAATGCCTCAGGTGCAAATGCGTCAAGAACCGCTACAATGTGCTCCAACACAGGAGAGCATGCGTTCAGTCATCCGCGAAATTGTCCGTGACGAACTGAGGCAATTCCTTGCTACGCCTCCGCCCTCCCTATCGAGACAAGCTCCGCTGCAAGACATGGTCCGTGAAGAATTACGGCAGGCTATCAGTCTTACTTCACCGCCACAACCTCCGCAACCGGAAACGTCGCTTTCTTACGCACAAGTGCTATCAAGACCAGTTGAAGCGCGACCCCCCCCCCCCCCCAGACTGAGCCTACAGTCCCTGTTTCAGTGGCATCACTCGTGGATTCTCGCTTCCGCTATCCTCAACAAAGTTCTTGGGGAGGATATAACAGTCGACCGACATGTTTCTACTGTGGAGTAACAGGACATATTGCCCGCTTCTGCCGCAGGCGTCGAAGCGACGAAGAAAGACAGTGGTACCAGAGACCTCGCTACACGTACGATGACGAAAGACAGTCACACCAGACAACAAGATGCAGATTTGATGAGTCACCAGGTCGTTCATCAGGTGACAGGAGCAACAATTTCAACTACGAGCCTCACAGATCACCTAGACCAGAATACGCCGGATTCCAGTCCTTCTCGCCTCCCCGTCGACGTTTCTCGTCGCCCATGGGTGCCCCACTGACAGCTCGACCACGATCGTCTACGGCAAACTAAGGTGCGCAGTTTCCGGAGGTGAAAATGCAGCAGTCCACAGCTCAAGCAAGCCTCAACATCCAGGCAACTACATTAACGTTATCATTGACGGACATCACTTTTCAGCTCTTCTCGGTACCGGTGCGGCTGTCTCAGTTATGCGCGAGGATGTTTGTAGAAGACTTCGTAAAGTACGTACACCGGCACGTGGCCTTCTTCGTGGTGCGGGTGCCGACATTAACCGCCAATCATCTCTATGTACAGCTCGAGTTTTTATTGGCAACGTACGTTACCACATTCAATTCGTTGTTTGACCCCACTGTGTGGCAGAGGTCATTCGGGGATGGGATTCCCTTAGGTCCGGCAATGCAGTAATTGATTGCGAACGTTTCGAAATTCACCTTTCGGAAGACTTGTTTCAAGAGAATGACACGTATGTTGATCCCATCAAGCTATGTGCTGCATCTGAGTTTGAGTTTCCTCCATCTTCTAGAACACTAGTCGAAGTCTATCCCTCTGCAGATCTAACAGGCGATGTTTTAGTTGAACCACTACGCACTCCTGTAATGGCTAAGGGCTGTCGCTGCCCTACACAATTACTACTATTACGAACGGTACCGGTTGGCTGGCTTTAGATAATGCGAACCCACACTTGGTCGTTCTCCCTAGAGGCCATTCGTTAGGAACAGCAGCCGTCCTGAGTTCATTACTAGTGACCCAAAGTGTCACCGCTCTTCAAATCCAGGCTGAACCACCCTCTAACGCTCCCGACACATCACTTGCTAAAACTATGTCACCTTCGTTGTCAGAGGATCAAAAAGAGAAACTTCTTTGTCTGCTTCGCACTTTTCAGAACGTGTTCGATTCTACTTCAACTGATTACGGCAAATGCTCAACTACTGAACATCGTATTTACACAGAGACTAACGACGTCGTCCGACACCGACCATACCGCGTGTCGTTGGCCGAACGTAAAACCATCGAAACTCATGTGACTGATATGCTAGCCAAAAACATTATTCGCCCATCCTCTAGTCCCTGGTCGTCTCCCGTTATTTTAGAAAGGAAAAAAAGATGGGACATTTCGGTTCTGCGTTGATTACCGCCGCCTGAACAAGCAAACGCGTAAAGACGTTTATCCAATACCCTGCATAGATGACGCCCTTGATTCGCTATCGGGTGCCTCATTTTTTTCATCGCTAGACATGCGTTCTGGTTATTGGCAAATACCAATGGCAGAGCAGGACAAACAAAAAACAGCATTCGCCACACCGGACGGACTATATGAATTTAACGTTATGCCTTTTGGTTTATGTAACGCGCCAGCCACGTTTGAACGAATGATTGATTCCGTACTCCGTGGTCTCAAGTGGAAAACGTGTCTCTGTTACCTTGACGACATTATTATATTCTCCTCAAGTTTCGAGGACCACCTCCTTCGTCTCTCGGAAGTTCTTTCGTGCCTTCGAGACGCTGGTCTCAAACTTAACACAAAAAAATGCCATTTTGCGGCACAAGAAGTCAAAGTCCTTGGTCACACCGTGAATAGACTGGGTGTGCGTCCAGATGCGGACAAACTTCGTGCTGTAATGAATTTTCCAATACCACAAAGTTCAAAGCAACTACAAAGCTTCCTTGGTTTATGTTCTTATTTTCGCCGTTTCATTCGTGGGTTTGCAACGATTGCCAGTCCTCTTCACCAGCTATTACAGAAAGGTGTCCAATTTCATTGGTCAGCGGAGTGTCAAGATGCCTTTACATCATTACAGGCTTCCCTTACAACACCCCCATCCTCCGTCATTTTGATCATTACGCGGAAACAATTATTCATACTGACGCAAGCGGTTTTGGTATTGGAGCTGTCTTATTACAACGGACCGAACAATCCGCTCCTGAACAAGTTATAGCTTATGCTAGTCGGACCCTCACTTAACCGGAAAGAAACTATTCCACAACGGAACGCGAGGCTCTCGATGTCGTATGGGCCGTTGTAAACTTTCGACCTTATCTCTACGGACGCAAGTTCGAAGTCGTAACTGACCACCATGCGCTTTGTTGGTTGCTCTCTCAAAAGAACCCCTCAGGCCGTCTTGCACGCTGGGCTCTCAAACTTCAGGAGTACGACTTTAATGTTGTCTACAAGAGTGGTCGTAAACACCAAGATGCAGACGCTCTATCACGCTGTCCGCTTCCATCGGATCATGTCAATACGATAGTGCCAGAAAAGGAGACAACCGACACAATTGCCCCAATTTCCTACCGCATCTTATCAGTCGACTAGCATAATGACCCGTGGATACACCGCATATTGACTCACATTGACGGCACCAATCCATCAAATGACAGCCGCTTCATCAATCGCGCACAACACTATGCAGTTTTTGATGGAATACTCTTCCGACGCAGTTATGACCCTAACACTCGCCGGTGGTTGTTTGTCATCCCACACCACCTCCGAACAGAAACATTACAGAGTCTCCACGATGACCCTACTGCCGGTCACTTGGGATTCCTGAAGACGTATACAAGAGTTAAAAATAGATTATTTTGGTTCGGTCTTTACCGCACTGTATTTAAGTACGTCAGAAGCTGCCAGCAGTGTCAACTCCGCAAACGGTCAACTTCATCGCCCGCAGGACTGCTATAACCACTGGCTCCACCTCACATGCCATTTGAGGTTGTGGGAATAGACCTCTTGGGGCCTCTTCCTCTCTCCACAGCTTCCAATCGCTGGATAGTAGTGGCCATCGACCATCTAACTCGCTATGTCGAGACCAAAGCACTTTCCGATGCATCAGCGGAAGAAATTGCAAATTTCCTACTACACCAGGTAGTCTTACGGCACGGAGCGCCTCGAACACTGATAAGCGATCGAGGCCGTTCGTTCTTGTCCACGACAGTACAAGCCCTCCTCACAGCCTGCAATGTCACCCATCATCCCACAACATCTTATCATCCTCAAACAAACGGGCTCACGCAACGGTTTCATCACACGCTAGCTGACATGATAGCCATGTATGTGTCTGAAAACCACAACCATTGGGATACTATACTGCCGTTTGTCACCTTTGCTTATAATAGCGATATTCAAAGTACCACAGGATTTTCCCCGTTCCATCTTATTCACGGTCACGACGCCTCCTGTACACTGGACACTATCCTCCCTCCAGAACGTCATGAAAACTGGGATGCCTTTATTAGCGACATAATCTCACGCACCGAAGCCTGCCGTCAACTGGCGCGACTCCGCACAGTAGAACAACAAAGACACGCCAAACAACGTTATGACGCACATCACCGCGACGTCCAGTACTTTCCAGGGGACTATGTCCTCGTTGCATTTCCAAGCCGTCAAGTTGGCAGGTGCGCAAAGTTTCTCCCGCGTTACCGTGGACCCTACCGTATTGTGCGACAAACGTCTCCTGTCAACTACGCAATTGAACCCCTCATCGCTCCCACAGACGGCCGCTCTTTGCAGTCCGACATCGTCCACGTGTCCCGGCTCAAACCCTACGACTTTCGTCCTAACGGCCAGGATAGCCTTCCCCTAAGAGGGGAGCATATGTGAGCAGCGACGCGAACTTATAAACTGTGAATGTGTGCCCACCTGGGCAAGCTGACTGCGGGCGCGTGAGCAAGACCGAGCTCCTGCATCGTGACGCGCGAGACCCGCTTGAGCTCAGGGTTGAAT